>JBBPSV010000133.1:0-30544 GCA_038093795.1 Retiboletus fuscus
CTGGCTTTTGTCCTGGTTGGGCTTTCTTCTTGACGAAGAAGAAAGGGGAGGCTTGTGGAGATTTCGAGGGGGAAATTTTGCCAGAGGCTAGGTTTTCATTGATGAATTTATCTGTTGCTTGCCGCTCTTCGGCCAAAAGAGGGTAGATTTTTGCAATACGGGGAATGAACCTCTCCTTGAAGTTGATGGCATGGTCATAGGGTCTAGACGGGGGAAGGACGTTTGCTGCTTCCTCGGCAAAAACTTCTTTATATCTGGCATACTCTTCCAGGAGGGGGGACGCGACTGGCGTGTCAGGGGAGAGGGCCAGGCTGGATGCGATGGAAAGGCAAGAGATTACCGGGGCCAGGATGAATCATGATCCACAACGAATAATCCGATTGATAGTGTATTGATCATGAGCGTGGGTGAGGAAATCGCATTCGTCCTCCCATCTGTTGTAAGCATACAGACATTCGTCTTGGACAGAATTAACAAAGACATGGCGAGGCGGAGGTTGTGGGGGGATGAGGAGCTTTTCTTGCCTGAGGTAGGCGCCCTGATGGAGGGAGAAGAGGAGCTTAGACTCATTGGTGGACTCGGCGATCTGAAGGGTCCGCTTTGCCCAGTCAATGGTTGGGTTGGCCTTCCACAGCCAAGGGAGTCCAAGGAACAAGTTATCCTTGCTTAGATGCATAACATGGCAGGTGATTTGGTGAACGAGGCCTTCAGTGGAAACAAAGAGGTTGGCGATGTATTGGATGGCCCCTTTGGTGTTAGAGGTCCCGTCAGCGTTCTTGGCGTAGACTGGATGGTCGAGTTTGGTCAGAGGGATTTTGTGTTTCTTGGCGAACCCCCAGTCGATACAGCAGACATCCACTCCACTGTCGATTAAGGCACGGGTTTCAACGGTTTGCAAGGTGTGCGAGGGAATAATAACTTGTACTGGGATTTGCATGGAATTCGTAGTAGAAGTTATAGATACCGAAGCACTGGGGGACTTAGACGTTGTGGCAGATCCCCTTTTTAAAAACCCTGAGAAAAAGAAACCCTTCTAACCGCAACTCCGTCCTCGTCTTCGTCTGCATCGTCCGGGATTTCTTCTAACTTGGGAATGTCCGAAGTACCAACCACCTTGACCGCTGGTTTCTTTCCTTTGGAGAACTTGGGGCAGTTTGTGGAAAGATGTCCGCCTTCACGGCAGCGGAAACAGAGGTTGTTCTCGACGCATCGCTTTCGTTCAGCAGGCGTAAGCTTTGGGATGGGGGTGGTGCATACGGCGTCGACGTCCATGGTGTCGGGGTCAGGAGGGATGGTTTTCGGGGTGGAATGGAATCTGTGGAAGACCCTTCCGCCTTCCTCACTTTGCCAGATCTTTGGCCTGTTCTTTCATAGCGGAAAAGTGGGCAGCCTTGATGTACCAGTCTTCGATCTTGTCGGGGGGGGTCTCCATACTCTGAATTTTCCACATCAGCGGTTCAGGGATTCCGATGGCATAGTAGCTGATAAGGACGTTAGCATCAGTGACTTTGGAAATGGTGACGTGGTTTTGGAAACGGGCGGTGTATTCCGTGAGTGAGGGGGAGTAGTCTCCGTGTTTGTTCTTGACCATTTTGGTCGTGGCTAGCCAGTGCAGGCTAGAGGCGATGGTGTCCTTCCGGACGAAGGACTTAGAAAAGGAGTTGCAGAAGTCGGCGAAGGTTCCTAGGTTGAGTGTGGCCTGGGCGAGGATTTTTTGGCGATAAATGGCGGCCCAGACTTTGGCTGATCCCTTCTTCATGAATGACAGGGCATAGGCCATCTTCTTGGCGTCAGTGTCATAGACTTCAGAGTTTACTGCAAGATAAAAGGTGACGGTCCCAAGCCAATCTTCGGCTTTGGCGAAGGATCTGTCGAAGTCTTCGGGGGTCCCGAGACGAAGCTCGGTGGGTTTGGTGGTTGGTGCTGCTGGCATGGCTGGTTGAAGAGGTACGGTTGGTGGCGGTGGGTATGAGAGGGGAAATCCTCCGAAGGGAGGGTTACGTGCTCGTGGGGTGGGTGAGGGTGGAGTCGGTTCCCTGGGAATGGTAAGTTCAGAAGAGAATCGATGTCGAAGGGTGAGTTCTTCTTCGGGTCCGAAGAGAGTGTCGAGGTCTAAGTCCAGGTTGGTATCCGGGGATGACGCGGTGTCTTGGGGGGCTTCCGACTCAGATAGGTCGGTGGGCGGGGGTTCTCGTGGTCTAGACCAACGAGGATCGATGGTGGGTCGTTGAGACGCAATGGTGGTTCAAGGATTCGAGGGATCTGCTCATGGAGAGCACGCTCGAGAATCAGGGGGTATTTGGAGCTACAATGGAGGTAGTCCACACGAGATAAGAAGCTTGATCTTTTGTTACGCTTTGCCGTAGGCTAGGCACGATCTCAAAGGAGTCAAGCGGACTGGGGGTCGGAAGCTTGGACGACACAAAGAACCTCTAGCCATGGTGCTACTAGAGGGCTTCCCTTTACCGTTGAAGGTGAAGGGTAGAACGAAGGCAGAGTAATCAGGCGAAGTCTGCAAGAACTCGTTAGATTGAAAAGATCAAGCTTGGTGTTACAAGTTGAGTACTACGGTTTAAATAGGCGAGCCGTGGTAACAGAATAGAACTAGGTGGAATGCCATAGAATAAAGATGAGTCAGTCGTGGAACTTGGTAGAATGCTGAGGAACAGTGGTGAGTCAGCGTTTACAAAGCATGGAAGTTGGAGGAATGTCTCAGAACGATATGAGTAATACAGAGGTAAAAGGTTGTCGTCAGGCGGGGCTTGAACAGCGAGACAACAGAGTTCAAGGCAAGAGGTAAGCATAAGGTCAAAGAAAGTGTAATAAAGGGAATGAGGTAGGAAAAATGTAACAGGTACGATGAGTTGAACTGGGATCTGCATGGATTTGCGCGTCTCAGATACAAGTACATTGGCACACCTAGGAGGAGTCCGCGTTGACGGGGTCCTCCTTTCTAAAAATCCTTGTGGGAGAAGGAGATTCTAGCTACTGACTCAGCTTCGTCATCATCGTCCTCGCAGTCAGCTAGCTCAGGGACATCATCTTTCTTCACCTTACGAGCCTTCTTGGGGTTCTTGGGAGCGTCGTAGACCTTGCACTCCTTTGCCATATGGCCGGTTTGGCGGCATCGGAGGCATCAGCCTTCCTTAAAACACTTCTGCCTTTCGGCTTCCGTGAGCTTGGGAGGAAGATGGACAGCGTCAACGTCCATGGCGTCGGGGTCCTTTTCTTCCTTCTTGGAGTAGGTTGGTACGTATGAAGTACCGGGTTTCTTGTGTTGCTGTGCAATCCCTCAGGCTCGGCGGCGGTGGGAGTCAAAGAGAGCCACCTTCTTATACCAGTCGGCGACCTTGGTGGGGGGTTTCTCCATCCGGAGAATGTCGAACATCAGTTCCTCAGGTATACCCGCAGAGTAATAAGAGATCAAGACTGCTTCATCAGTCACTCCTGCGACGGATACCTTGGACCTGAATTGGGCAGTGTAGTTAGCCAAAGAAGGGGAAAACTTGCCCTTCTTTCCGGGGATCATTTGCTTAGTGGCTAGCCAAGTGAGCGCATTGGTAGTCGACTCTAAGTGGGAGAAAACAGCTTCGAAGTCGGAGACAAAGTCGGACCACTTCCCAAGAGAAAAGCCTCTGCTGGAGATCTTGGATTCTCGGAAGGTGTCAGCCCATGTGGATGCTGTACCTTTCTTCATGAAGGAGAGTGCATAGGCGATTCGCCTAGCATCATCGTTGTAGATTTCTGCGTTGATGGATAGGTATAGTTGTACCGAGCGAAGCCAAGGCTTTGCTTTCGCAAGGTTTCCGTCGAAGTCTTCAGGGACTCCGAGGCGGATTTCCATGGGCTTGGTTCCCATAGCGGGAGTCTGAGGCTGGGGGGTGGTGGGTGCCGTAACTGGGAAAATCTGACCACTCTGAGCGATCGGAGTTGGCGACGGTGGGGTGGGGCTGCGAGGGATAACTGCTCCGGCTGAAAGCTGGTGGGACAGTAGTCTAGAGAGTTCTTGTGATTCTGCTTCCTCGGTAGGAGAGCGTAGCTCAAGGTCTAGGTTGGGGTTATTAGAGCCTTCAGTGTGGGCTTCTGAGTCCGATGTTTCTGAGGCTGAGGACTCAGGGTCTGGTGATTCTATGGCTCTCCACGAAGTGGAGATCGGTGGCAGTCAGGCTGAGGAGGAGGGCCTACTCAATGGTAGCCGCGACGTGGTAAGCTAGAGCTTTTGTTATGCTTGGCCCGGGTAGGATCGAGCATAGACTCAAGGGGAAGTCTGGGACGAAGGGAGTACCAGCGTTCTTGACGCTACGGTACGACTAGAGTCCTTCGGGCAAGGTATCTGCTCACAAAGAGCATGCTCAGCGTCGAAGGATACGATGAGTCCGAGAAGGATGAGTCTTATCCCGGTCTTGGGAGATCGAGCGTAGGAGTTATCTCAAGAATATGATTGAGTAGCTCTAGCTTAAGGAATACAAGCGCAGAGACTACGGTTTATATACGCGAGCCATAGAAGGTCATGGAAACCCGTAGAAGAGACGGGTGAACGAGGGATGAAAGGAGATGTGACTCGGGGAATCATAAGGACTCGGAAAGAGTCAAAATGAGTCACATCCGCTGCGGATCTGTCGATCGGTGTCAATCAGAAGCAGCTGTCTATCAAAGATTATTGTGAAACGAAGAAGCAGCCAGAACAACCCAAAGCGACAATGACAACGGGGTCATTAGTTGGAAATGAAGGAGAGATGCGGTCTGTGGGAATATCAACCTACGTGCCGTATGGGAGTAGTCTGGGTAGCGCCAGACGAGATGGATAGCGATCCATCGAGACTAAGCTAAGTAAAAGAAAAGAAAGAAATAAACGGGGCCAGGTCAACTTGTAACACTAACTCCCACTCTGCCTGCAGCCCTCACAAACTCCAGTTCTTCCCTCTGCCCTTCCCCTCTGTGCCCAGCCTGCAAGGCGAGAGAATGCCTCATCCTGTGGTCCCTAGCCAAGACTCGCTTGCCCAGCGACACCAAAGCCCTCCTCTCCAGCCAAGATGTGGCACACATCTACAGCATCATATCCCATGCCTGGGCAAATAGCACAAAGGAGACCTACAGCACTGGTCTACTCGCATATCACATCTTCTGCGACATCAGGAACATCCCCGAATCCCACCGAGCCCCCACCAATGCTGCCCTAGTATCTGCATTCATATCCACCCTTGCCGGTGTCTACTCCAGAAGCGCAGTCTCAAATTACCTGAATGGCGTCTGCGCATGGCACACCATCCACAGCCTTGACTGGTCCCTAAATGAAATCAAGACAGACGCCTTACTCAAGGCAGCCTTCTCGCTCACCCCACCGCACACCAAAAGGCCCCCCCGCGAGCCATACACCATCAAAACCCTGTCGATAATCTGGGACCACCTCGTCTTGAGTCGCCCCCTCCATGCCGCGGTCTTCGCCTGCCTCACCATGGCATTCTACACCACAGCGCGCACTGGTGAACTCACAATGCCAAATCTCAAGGCCTTTGATCCTGCCATCCATGTTAAACCTGCAGACGTTCGCACCAAGCATGACCGCCAGGGTAATGAGGTAACGAACTTTCACCTCCCCAGAACCAAATCGGCCCCCCTTGGTGAAGACATATACTGGGCACATCAAAACAGACCATTGGATCCCCTCGCGGCCTTCAACAACCACCTCGAAATCAATACACCACTGCAGGATGGCCCCCTTTTCACCTATTGCCATAGGAAAGGCCACAAACCCCTCACCAAGACCAAATTCTTGGCGACACTCTCAACTGCCCTCAAAGCCGCCGGTCAAGCTCCTCTCCATGGGCATGGCATTCGAATCGGTTCCATGCTAGTATACCTTCTATGAAACCTCCCTTTCAACATCGTCAAAATCAAAGGTAGGTGGGCCAGTGACGCCTTCCTGGTTTACCTATGCCAGCATGCACAAATTCTTGCCCCATACATGCAAGCCACCCCCGTCTTGCATGAAACACTCCTGCGGCTAACCTTACCCCCAAGTCCATGTAGTCACATTTTCACATATGACATGGTCAGCCCAGGTTGACAATTGCACTATGGATACGGGTGGGCCTGCAGCAGGCCAGCAGATGGAGTTAAGGGTGATTGTGGAGTGGGCCCGAGACTGTGCAAGCGGTGTAGCAATAGACAGGCTTATTTGAATATCAAATAGTTTGGCTTGGTAGACGCCAATGGATAAAATTCAGAGCTACAGACATGTAGGCTGGTTATATGGAATTGCGCAACCCTCCAATAGATGAGCAGGCCCCCCGCAGGTGCACTTAGTGCGAATGCACAGGCCCATCGAATGGAATTGGTGAACCATCAGATAGAGAAGCAGGCCCATCGTGAGTAAACAAATTGTAGACACGTGGATCTGCTGAATGGGATTGAGGAACCATCATATAGACGAGCAGGCCTGTCGCAGATAAGCAGAATATAGACATGCGGGCCTGTCAAATGTCATTGAGGAGCGGTACAATCGATGAGCAGGCCAGTCGTGGGTAAGGAGGGTGTGGACGCGCAGGCCCGCTGAATGTAATTGGGGAACTATCATCTCAACGAGCAGGCCTGTCGTGGATAAGCAGAATATAGACGAATGGGCCATCCGAACATCGCTAGGAACCATGCAATAGATGAGCAGGCCTGTGCGGGTGAACTGTTACATTTTTCCCCTGTCTTGCCCTTTCTAGTACACTTTCCTTGACCTTATGCTTACCCTCTGCCTTGAACTCTGTCGCCTCGCTGTTCGAGCCCCGCCTGATGACATCTTTTACCTTTGTATTACTCATGACGTTCTTAGACGTTCACCCGACTTCCACACTTTGTAAACGCTGACTCACCATTGTTCCTTAGCGTTCTACCAGGTTCTACACCTGACTCATCTTTGTTCTATGGCATTCCATCCAGTTCTATTCAATTACCACAGCTCGTCTATTTAAACCGTAGCACTCGACCTGTAACACTAAGCTTGATCTTCTCAATCTAACGAGTTCTTGCGGACTTTGTCTGATTACCCTGCCTCAGTTCTTGACCACCCTTCGCTTCCACAGCAAGGGCAGCCCTCTAGTAGCACCGTGGCTAGAGATTCTTTGTGTCGTCCAAGCTTCCGACTCCCAGTCCACTTGACTCCTTTGAGATCACGCCTAGCCTACAGCAAAGCGTAACAAAAGATCAAGCTTCTATCTCGTGTGGACTACCTCTGTTGTAGCTCCAATAACCCTTGATTCTCGAGCGTGCTCTCCGTGAGCAGATCCCTCAAATCCTTGAACCACCATTGCGTCTCAATGACCCACCATCGATCCTCGTTGGTCTAGACCACGAGAACCCCCGCCCACTGACCTATCTGAGTCGGAAGCTCCCCAAGACACTGCGTCTTCCCTGGACACCAACCCGGACTTGGACCTCGACACTCTCTTCGGACCCGAAGAAGAGCTCACCCTTCGACATTGGTTCTCTTCAGAACTCACCATCCCCAGGGAACCAACTCCACCCTCGCCAACCCCCTGAGCACATAACCCCCCCTTCAGAGGATTTCCCCTCTCATACCCACCACCACCGACCGCTCCTTCCCAACCAGCTATGCCAGCAGCGCCAACCACCAAACCCACTGAGCTTCGTCTCGGGACCCCCGAAGACTTCAATGGATCCTTCGCTAAAGCCGAAGATTGGCTTGGGACGGTCACCTTTTATCTCACAGTAAACTCCGAAGTCTACAACACCGATGCCAAGAAGGTAGCCTATGCCCTATCATTCATGAAGAAGGGATCAGCCAAGGTCTGGGCTGCCACCTACCAACAAAAGATTCTTGCCCAAGCCACACTCAATCTAGGAACTTTTGCCGACTTCTGCGACTCTTTCTCTAAATCCTTCGTCTGAAAGGATACTATCGCCTCCAGTCTCCACTGGCTCGCCACGACCAAGATGATCAAGAACAAGCATGGGGATTACTCCCCTTCCCTCACCGAATACACCGCCCGCTTCCAAAACCATGTCACTATCTCTAAAGTAACTGACGCCAACGTCCTTATCAGCTACTATGCCATTGGAATCCCAGAACCGCTGATGTGGAAGATTCAGAGCATGGAAACCCCCCCGGACAAGATCGAGGACTGGTACACCAAGGCCGCCCACTTCGCCGCTATGAAGGAACGGGCCAGAGACCTGGCAAAACAAGGAAGTGGGAAAGTATTCCATGGATTCCATTCCACCCCGAAATCCGCTCCCCCTGATCCCGACGCTATGGACGTAGACGCCATACGCACCACCCCCATTCCTAAGCTTACGCCTGCCGAACGAAGGCGATGCGTCAAGAACAGTCTTTGTTTCCGCTGCCGAGAAGGCGGACACCTTTCCACTAACTGTCCCAAGTTCTCCAAAGGAAAGAAACCAGCGGTCAAAGTGATCGCTACTTCGGACCTTCCCAAGTTGGAGGAAATCCCGGACGATGCCGACGAAGACGAGGACGGGGTAGCAGTTAGAAGGGTTTCATTTTCCCAGGATTTTTAAAGAAGGGACCTGCCACAACGTCTATGTCCCCTAGTGCTTCGGTATTTGTAACTTCTACCACGAACTCCATGCAAATTCCAGTACAAGTTATTATCCCCTCGCACACCTTGCAAACCGTTGAAACCCGTGCCCTGATCGACAGCGGAGCTGACGTCTGCTGTATCAACTGGGGGTTCGCCAAAAAACACAAAATCCCTCTGACCAAACTCGACCACCTGGTGTACGCCAAGAATGCCGATGGAACCATTAATACCAAAGGGACCATCCGATACATCACCAATCTCTTTGTTTCCACTGAAGGCCTGGTTCACCAGATCGCCTGCCATGTCATGCATCTCAGTAAGGATAATATATTCCTCAGAATCCCCTGGCTATGAAAGGCCAACCCAACCATTGACTGGAAGAAGAAAACTCTTCGCATCGCCGAAACCACCGACGAATCCAAGCTCCTCTTCTCCCTCCATCAAGGGGCTTACTTACAACAAGAAAAACTCCTCGTTCCCTCTCGACCTCCACCACATCATGTCTTTGTTAACGCAGTTCAGGATGAATGTCTATATGCTTACAATGGATGGGAGGACAAGTGCGATTTCCTAACTCGTGCTCACGACCAATATACCATCAACCGAATCATTCGCTGCGGATCACGGTTCATCCTGGCCCCAGTCATCTCTTGACTCTCCATCGCATCAAGCCTTGCCCTCTCCCCCGATGCACCTGTAGCCTCCTCCCTCCCAGAGGAGTATATCAAATACAAGGAGGTCTTTGCTGAGGAAGCAGCAAACGTTCTTCCCCCATCTAGGCCCTACGACCACACCATCAACCTCAAAGAAGACTTCGTTCCCCGTATCGCTAAAATCTACCCCCTTTCTGCTGACGAACGACAAGCCATGGACAAATTCATTGATGAAAATCTAGCTTCGGGAAAAATCTCTCCTTCGAAATCTCCTCAGGCCTCACCTTTCTTCTTCGTTAAGAAGAAAGCCCAACCGGGGCAAAAACCTGGCTTGTGACCTTGCCAGGACTACCGACGCCTGAACAAGCAAACTATCCGGGATGCCTACCCCCTTCCCCTCCTCCAGGATTTCATGGATCGGATCCGGGGAGCAAAGGTGTTCACTAAGATGGACGTCCATTGGGGTTACAATAACGTCCACATCAAAGAAGGCAACCAGTGGAAGGCCGCCTTTATCACACACTGAGGGTTGTTCGAGCCTAACGTCATGTTCTTTGGGTTAACCAACTCCCCCCCCACATTCCAACGGTTCATGAACGACTCATTTCGAGACCTCATCGCGGAAGGATGGTTATTCATTTACATGGACGATCTCCTCATCTTCTCCCCAGACCAGCGAACCCATACAGAGCGAACCCATCAAGTCCTGCAGCGGATGGAAGAACTCCACCTTCACCTGAAACCTGAAAAGTGTTTCTTCGACCGAGACGAAGTCGAATACCTAGGGATGATCATCTGCCCGGATGAGATCGCCATGGATCCCACTAAGTTAGATGGGATAGCCCATTGGCCTGCTCCCACCTCTGTAAAGGAGGTTCGATCCTTTCTAGGTTTCGCCAACTTCTACCGACGATTCATCCCCGACTACTCCACCATAGCCCGACCTCTTATTGATCTCACTAAGAAGGCCACTATCTGGTCTTGGGATGACTCCTGTCGGTCCGCATTCGACCTCCTTAAAGCAAGGTTCGCTTCTCAACTGGTCCTCCAAGTCCCGGATCTCTCCGCCCCCTTCGCTGTCGCTACTGACGCCTCCCTCTACGCCTCCGGAGGGATCCTCCTCCAAGTGGACTCCAACGGCGAATGGCACCCATGCTCCTACCTCTCCCAGAGCTTTGACTCCACTCAGCAAAACTACGACATCCATGACTGAGAACTCCTCGCCGTACTTCGAGCACTCAAGGCCTGGTCCCACTACCTGTGAGGGTCTTCCCACCAGGTCCAAGTGTTCACTGACCATAAAAACCTCACCTACTTCCACGAACCCCATACCTTGAACCAGCGACAAGCTCGTTGGTTACTAGATCTAGCTAACTATGACCTCAAATTAACTCACGTACCTGGATTGCAACTTGCCGGCCCCGATGCCCTCTTTCGACGCATGGACCACTTCCCAAAAGACACCTCAGACAACTCCCTTGTAACCCTACTACTGTTACGCTTGGCCCGGGTAGGGTCGAGCGTAGACTCAAGGGGATTTCTAGGGCTAAGGAAGTACCAGTGTCTAGGACGCTACGGTACAACTATGACCTTCGGGCGAGGTATCTGCTCACGAAGAGCACGCTCAGCGACGAAGGGTACAGTGAGTCCAAGAGGACGAATCTTATCCCGGTCTTGGGAGATCAAGCATAGGAGTTATCTCAAGAATATGATTGAGTAGCTCTAGCTTAAGGAATACAAGCGCAGAGACTACAGTTTATATACGCGAGTCATAGAAGGTCATGGAAACCCGTAGAAGGGACGGGTAAACGAGGGATGAAAGGAGATGTGACTCGGGGAAGCGTAAAGACTCGGGATGAGTCGAAACGAGTCACATCCGCTGCGGATCTGTCGATCGGTGTCGATCAGAAGCAGCTGTCTATCAAAGATTATCATGAAACAGAGAAGTGGCTGGATCAGCCCGAAGCGACAATGACAGCAGGGTCATTAGTCAGAAATGAAAAGAAGATGCGGTCCGTGGGAGTATCGACCTACGTGCCCTATAGGAGTGGTCTGGGTAGCGCCAGATGAGATGGATAGCGATCCATCGAGACTAGGCTAAGTAAAAAGAGAAAAAGAAATAAACGGGACCAGGTCAAATCGTAACATTACCCCCTTCTTACGCTCCTCAATGCCACTTGAGGATTCTTAGAGGTCAATGTAGCCCCCGTTCGGGGAACCAGTGACATTGGCGTAGGCCGTGTCGTCCCACACGTCATCCGTAAAGTCGAGCTCTGGTTCATCCTGGATGCGGGATGCAAGCGGGCGAGGTCGTGGACGGTGCGACCTTCGCGATGAGCGGGAGGAACTAGAGGATTGAGAGGATGAGGACAGAGTAGCGGGGCGGGGACGATGACGGAGTGGGCACTGGTTCTGGATATGCCCGGGGCGCATGCGGAGACAGAACAGGCACTTGTACTCTGGGCAATCAATGTGCCAGTGTCCAAGGCGGTGACAGTGGAAACAGGATGTGTTGTAGAGAGGGTGGTCGGGGCTGAAACTGATCTCACCTTCGTTCATGAGGTGAACCCATTCGAGTCGATCGATCAGGTTGACTTCGCTAGGGGATAGTGGGGAGGACGACGCGGACGGCGTCGGAGCGGCAGGCTTGGCTGGTGAAGGGGTTAGGATGGTTTCAACTGGAAGGATTGGTCGAACGGGGGGAGGTGGGAGACCTACTCAAGCAAGATCCTGAGAGTATCATTCTATGTTGGCAACGAAGTCCAGCATGTCTAGCTGGTGCATGGCGGATAAAAGATACGAGCGGATGCGGCGGGCTACAAGACGGAGCTGGATGGAGAAGAACTCCGACTGGGCATTGGCGGAGGTGAAAGAAACGATGGGGTCGAGACGAGAGACCTGTAAAAAAGCTAAATACAGTGATTCGAGAGGGGAGTCTATGTCTAAATGTGCCTGCATGGTGGCTGCGAGGCGGGAGTCTCGGAGGCAAGTCTGGAGGAGTCATCCTGACTTGCAGGACAGCGGGTCAGACCATAACATGTATGCGAAGCAGGGTACATTAACGGAGAGGATGGTCTTGGGTTTCTCTTCCTCATTGAGGACAGAGGGCCAAGGAAGGGGAGTGGTGCTCCACCCGGGAGTGGCAGCATTGCTAGAGAAGTCGTCGGCCAGGACCATAGGAGGGTGTATGGTGGGGGCGGAGAGTTCCTGGGCAAGCAGGGAAGAGTCATCAACTCCCTCGAGGGAGGGAAGAGCGGAGTCGGTGAAGGTGATTGAGGACTCGGTGAGCGAGGATTCAGTCGACGGGGAGTAAGACATGTTTCAATGAAAAGGGTTAAAGGGTTCAATAGAGCTCGGTTGGTGATTCTCACGTAGAGACCAGCACGTAGAGTTCTAAGGAGGGAAGACCTTGGGGTGAAGCTTCTTATAGCTTCGGAGGGTGGCTTGGGCATGTTTGAACTCCCGCTCTGGGAGCCAAGTATCATCAGAGGCAGTGAACCCGTGCCAGCATACAAGGAACTGTTGGTTGACAGCGGAACCCCGGTGTCGTACGATCTTTTCAATTTTGTATTGCTCTTCACCATTGATAAGGTCAGGCAGGGGTGATGGGAAGTTAGGGCCGTGCACGGAGTTCTCCTTGTATGGGGTGAGGAGTGAGGCATGGAAGACCAGATGTATTTTCCACGTCTTAGGGAGGCAGAGTTGGTACGTGATCGGGGACAGTACCTTGATGATGGTAAAAGGTCCCTCGCGTTTCAGGGCAAATTTCGGGTGAGTCAGGTTGCATTTCAAATTTCTGGCTTCAAGCCAGACCTGATCACCTTTTTCGAATGGAGTGAAATTCTTCTTGTTTCTAGAAGCCATGACTTGCCTAGCTAGTTCATGTGCAGCAAGGGCTTCTTGACGGGCAGCGGTAAGTTCCTTGATGTGGTCCTCCACGGTGGGGAGATCCGTGAGTGGGAGGACGGTGGGGACTGGAGTAGGTTCATATCCCATCATTAGGTAAAACGGGGATTTACCGGTGACGAAATGAGGGCGGTGATTGTGAGCGAATTCGGCGTGGATCAGCCGATCAGCCCACGTGGTGGGGTTGTTCCCCACAAAGATCCATAGGTAAGTCTCGAGTTCTTGATTGATCCGCTCGGTTTCCCCATCCGTCTGGGGGTGATACGCCATGGATAACGCAAGGGAACATCCAAGAAGCCTACCGAGTTCTTTTGCGAAGCAAGAAGCAAATTGAGGGCCTCGATCCAAGATGATCTTCTCATAGAGGCCGAATCTGGGGTAAACCTTTTTGAAATAGAGGACGGCAACATCCTCCGCAGTAGCAGTTTTGGTGGTAGGGCAGAAAATAGCCCCCTTTGAAGATGCATAGTCGGCCCAGACTATTACAGCCATGAAACCGTTGGACCCAGGGAGATCCGTGATCATGTCACAGGAGATCTGCTGGAAGGGGCGAGTGGCGGTGGACTTGTTGGGGGTAAGGGGTGGAGTCGTGGGATGGGTATTGACCTTATGTTGCTGACACAGGGCACAACCCTCGACATACTTGCGGACATACTGGGCCAAACCAGGCCACCAGAACTCACTCGCAACGAGTTGTCAGGTCTTAAGGAAGCCCGGGTGCCCAGCGGACTCATGGTCGTGACAGCGCTGGAGAATGGACTGACGTAGTCCGGCGACGGGGGGAATATAGACGCGTCCTTGATAGGTCAGGACACCGTCATGGAGCTGCCAGTCGCTAAGGCGGGAGCAAAAGGCAGTGGGGATTGAGCCATCAAAGGCTTGCAAGGTCTGAAGGAATAGGGGGTCGTCTTTCGACGTAGTCTTAATGTGATTCTGGAGGGTGGAATCAATTAGGTGGACAAAGATGGAGTCCGGGAGGAGGACAGTCTGGGTGTTGTCTGGTGCATGGGCAAGAAAGTCCGGGCGATGGGAGAGAGCATCCGGACCAGCGAGGAGAGATCCGGGGACATGGATCATCTTGTAGTCGAAATCCGCGAGGTCTAATAACCAGCGGGCTTGTCGACGATTAAGGTTCTGGGGGGCTTGGAAATAGATGAGGTTCTTATGGTCAGTGAAGACCTGAACCGGCGAGGAAGAACCATGGAGGAGATGATGCCAAGACTTTAAGGTGCGGATGATGGCGAGGAGTTCGCAGTCATGAATATTGTAATTACGTTCTGCGGGCGAGAAGGACTGAGAAAGATACGAGCAAGGGTGCCAGGCACCATTCTCGTCGGTCTGTAAAAGGATGCTACCCGTGGCCACGCCAGAGGTGTCGGTCGCGATGGCAAATGGCACGCTAGGGTCAGGGAGCCTAAGCACGGGTTTCGAGAGGAAAAGCTCCTTCAATCGAAGGAATGTGGAGTTCTGAGGCGAGTCCCAGTGCCAAGGCTGGGTTTTCTTGGTGAGGTCGATGAGGGGACGTGCGATGGTAGAGTAGTCTGGGATGAATTGCCGGTAGTAGTTGGCAAATCCGAGAAAGGATCGGACTTCCTTGACTGAGGTGGGCGCGGGCCAGGAGGTGATGTCATCAAGTTTGACGGGGTCCATGGCGAGCTTTCTGGGTGAGAGGATCATACCGAGATAGTCAACTTGCTCCGTGGCGAAGGAGCACTTTGACAGGCGAAGGTGAAGGTCGAGTTCCTCCATTCGTTGAAGGACTCGCTTGGTGCGCTCTGTATGGAGTTGCTCGTCTGGGGAGAATATGAGAAGGTCGTCCATGTAGATAACGAGCCATCCCTCAGAGATCATATCCCTAAATGAGTCATTCATAAATCGTTGGAACGTAGCGGGGGAGTTGGTCATTCCAAAGAACATGACCATAGGTTCGAAGAGGCCCTTGTGCGTAAGGAAGGCGCCTTTCCATTGGTGTCCTTCCTTGATGTGGACGTTGTTGTAACCCCATCGGACGTCGAACTTAGTGAAGACCTTTGTGTCTTGCACCTTGTGGATGAGGTCGTCAATCCTAGGGAGGGGATATGCATCTCGGATAGTCTGATCATTGAGTTTCCGATAGTCCATGCAGGGTCAGAGCTTAGGATTACCGTTGGAGTCGAGTTCCTTCTTCTGGACGAAGAAGAACGGAGATGCTTGGGGGGAGTTCGAGGGGCGGATAGCACCGGACCGGAGGTTCTCTTCTAGGAAGGCTTCGGTGGCTTCCCATTCTCGTGGGGATAGTGGATATAGCTTGCCTATCTTAGGCTCAAAGCCTTCCTTAAGGTTAATCTCGTGGTCATAAGCCCGTTCCGGTGGGAGTTGTCCGATTGGTCGTTCTTCGAACACCTTTCGGAATTGCTCATACTCCACTGGGAGGGTGACCTCGGGTTTCTTGTGGAACTCTGCTTGTGCGAGTTGCATAGTGGAGGTGATCTTAGCGATAACCGGAGACCCTAAGGGGTAGAACTGCGATCCACACCGTTGGATCCGGCCGATGCGATAGTGGTCATGAGCTCTCTGACAGAACTCACTTTCCGATTCTTCGTCGAGATATTCATAGAGTCGGGCATGGTCAACACAGTTGACCTTGACTTGGCGTGGGGGGGTCCAGTCGAAGCTGGGTCTCTTAAAGCGGTCACTGTGTTCTGAGGTGGCGACATTGTGTTCCTGAAAGAGGACCTTGGATTGGTCGCAGGATTTGGAAATGTTGATCGTCTGTCTAGCCCAGTCAATCTTCGGGTTGGTAGAGCGGAGCCAGGGGAGTCCGAGGATAATGTTCTCACTTCCGCAGGACATGACATGGAAGAGAACCTTTTGCGTGATTCCCCCGGTGTTGGTGTAGAGGGTGCAAGTGAATCGGATGGCTCCGTGGGAGTTACTAGATTGGTCAACATTCCGAACTGGGATGGGTTTCGGTAGTTGAGTGGTGGGGAGTTTGTGCTTTCGCACGAAGTCCCAGTCGATGCAAGAGATATCGGCGCCGCTGTTGATCAGGGCGCGGGTGTCAATGGCTTGGAGGGAGTGCACAGGTACGATGAGTTGAACTGGGATCTGCATAGATTTGCGAGTCTCAGATACAAGTACATTGGCACATCTAGGAGGAGTCTGCGTTGACGGGGTCCTCCGCTCTAAAAATCCTTGCGGAAGAAGGAGACTCTAGCTACTGACTCGACTTCATCATCATCGTCTTCGCAGTCAGCTAGCTCAGGGACGTCGTCCTTCTTTACCTTGCGAGTCTTCTTGGGGTTCTTGGGAGAGTCGTAGACCTTGCACTCCTTTGCCATATGGCCGGTTTGGCGGCATCGGAGGCAGCAGCCTTCCTTGAAACACTTCTGCCTTTCGGCTTCGGTGAGCTTGGGGGGAAGTCAGATGGTGTCGACGTCCATGGCGTCAGGGTCCTTCTCTTCCTTCTTCGAATAAGTGGGGACGTACGGAGTACTGGGCTTCTTATGTTGCTGCGCGATCCCTCGAGCTCGGCGGCGGTGAGAGTCAAAGAGGGCCACCTTCTTATACCAGTCAGCGACCTTGGTGGGGGGTTTCTCCATCCGGAGAACGTCGAACATCAGGTCTTCGGGAATACCCGCAGAGTAATAGGAGACTAAGACCGACTCATCGGTCACTCCTGTGATAGACACCTTGGACCTGAACTGGGCGGTGTAGTTAGCCAGAGAAAGGGAAAACTCGCCCTTCTTTCCGGGGATCATCCACTTGGTGGCTAGCCAAGTGAGCGCGTTGGTAACCGATTCTGAGTGAGAGAAAACTCCTTCGAAATCAAAGACGAAGTCAGACCACTTCCCAAGAGAGAAGCCTCCGCCAGAGATCTTGGATTCTCGGAAGGTATCAGCCCATGTGGATGCCGTACCCTTCTTCATGAAGGAGAGTGCATAGGCGATTCGCCTAGCATCGTCGTTGTATATCTCGGCATTGATGGATAGGTACAGCTGTACCGAACGAAGCCAAGGCTTCACTTTTGTGAGGTTTCCGTTGAAGTCTTCGGGGACTCCAAGACGGATTTCTGTGGGCTTGGTTCCCATGACGGGAGTCTGAGGCTGGGGCTGAGGGGCGGCGGGTGCCGTGACTGGGAAAATCTGACCGCTCTGGGCGATCGGAGTTGGTGACGGTGGGGTGGGGCTATGAGGGATAACTGCGCCAGCTGAAAGCTGGCGGGACAGTAGTCTAGAGAGTTCTTGTGATTCTGCTTCCTCAGTGGGAGAGCGTAGCTCGAGATCAAGGTCAGGGTTATCAGAGCCTTCAGTGAGAGCTTCTGAGTCCGATGTTTCTGAGGCTGAGGATTCTTCGGCTGGTGGTTCTGTGGCTCTCCATGAGGTGGAGATCGGTGGCGGTCGGGCTGAGGAGGAGGGCCTACTCGATGGTAGCCGCGACGTGGTAAGCTAGAGCTTTTGTTACGCTTGGCCCGGGTAGGGTCGAGCGTAGACTCAAGGGGATTTCTAGGGCTAAGGAAGTACCAGCGTCTAGGACGCTATGGTACAACTATGACCTTCGGGCGAGGTATCTGCTCACGAAGAGCACGCTCAGCGACGAAGGGTACAGTGAGTCCAAGAGGACGAATCTTATCCCGGTCTTGGGAGATCGAGCATAGGAGTTATCTCAAGAATATGATTGAGTAGCTCTAGCTTAAGGAATACAAGCGCAGAGACTACGGTTTATATACGCGAGTCATAGAAGGTCATGGAAACCTGTAGAAGGGACGGGTAAACGAGGGATGAAAGGAGATGTGACTCGGGGAAGCGTAAAGACTCGGGATGAGTCGAAACGAGTCACATCCGCTGCGGATCTGTCGATCAGTGTCGATCAGAAGCAGCTGTCTATCAAAGATTATCATGAAACAGAGAAGTGGCTGGATCAGCCCGAAGCGACAATGACAGCGGGGTCATTAGTCGGAAATGAAAAGAAGATGCGGTCCGTGGGAGTATCGACCTACGTGCCCTATAGGAGTGGTCTGGGTAGCGCCAGACGAGATGGATAGCGATCCATCGAGACTAAGCTAAGTAAAAAGAGAAAAAGAAATAAACGGGACCAGGTCAAATCGTAACAACTACCCCCATCCCTCTTTGTCAATGTCATCGATGTCGCTCTCTCCTCGAAGATCCGCTCTGTGTCGGCCGCAGACCCATTCGCCCTGACCTCACTCCAAGTAGTAGATGAAAACATCCCTACCACATTTCGTTCCCGACTCTCTGACTGGCAGAACCGAGAGAGGATACTCACTTATCAAGACCATGTGTATGTTCCCCCTGAAGGAGATCTCAGACGAGAAATCCTACAGAGGTACCACGATCATGAAACTGCCAATCACCCCGGGTACCTCAAAACTCGTCAACTAGTCTCCGCAGAATTTTGGTGGCCTGGCCTAGCATCTTTTGTCCGAAATTACATAGAAGGATGCGCGGCATGCCAACAGCATAAAATTAACACCCATCTGAGTACCCCGCCCCTCGTCCCCATAGCTACCTCCGCGTCTCACCCCTTCCAAGACATCTCAGTCGACCTCATCACCGACCTTCCTATCTCTGATGGGAAAGATTCTATAGTCATATGGGTTGACCGAGCTTTCAAAGGGGCCATATTTTGTCCTACTACCAAATCCGCTTCGGCAGCTGACGTCGCCTCCCTCTATTTTCACAAAGTTTACCAACGCTTTGGACTCTTTGACCAAGTCATCTCGGACAGAGGACCACAATTCGCCTTGGCGTTCACCAAGGAAATGGGGCATATTTTAAACTACGACCTCCGCCTGTCTACTGCCTATCACCCCCAGACGGATGGCCAGACTGAGTGAACGAATCAGGAATTAGAAACTTACCTCCGAATCTTTTGTGGGGACAACCCTGCCTCGTGGACGGAACTCCTAACTTTTGCCAAGTTCGCCCATAATCACCGCCCCCATTCCGTCACCAACCAATCTCCGTTCTTCCTCCAAATGGGTTACAAACCTAAACCCCTTCCTTCTGTCCTCTCCCCCTCCAACCTTCCTGCAGTAGAACTTTGCCTTTCCCAGCTCACCAAAGCTAGGGATGAGGCCAAAGCAGCCCATGAACTTGCTAGAGCGACCATGGCCTCTCGGACCTGACAACACTTCAAACCCTTCGCCCGGGGAGATAAGGTCTGGTTGGAAGCCAGGAACCTCCACCGCCTTCAGAAGGATCCTAAGTTCCTCCCGAAATGCAAAGGACCATTTGAAATCGTTAAGGTTCTCTCCCCCATCACTTACCGACTGCACCTTCCCAAGACTTGGAGAATCCACCCCGTTTTCCATGCCTCCCTTCTCTCCCCTGCCAAGGAAACCCTTGTTCATGGTCCGAATTTCCCCCGACCCTCTCCTGACCACATAGGCCCTGAAGAGGAGTACCTCGTGGATCGGATTCTTCGCCATCAAGGACCCCCATCCCGACGGCGCTTCCTGATCCGCTGGAAGGGCTACTCGGCAGAAGACGACTCCTGGGAACCCAAGCAGAACTTAAAAAACTCCAAACTCCTTCTATCCGCCTATAAAAAGCATCACCCTCGAGACTTCCCTCCTGAGTCCGCTTAACTTCCCACCAACTACATCTCCACCACACCATGCCTTGTTCCGATGTCCCCGAACTCATTCTTCCTGTTTCCCCCAGACTCGGTGGTTCACTGCCTCCTGAGTCTGTTACTGATTCTATCCTTGATTCTATCTCTTCTCTCACCGTCTCCGTCAGTTCTGACGGAGAGGTTCACCCCTGTCCAACTCCTCAGCCTGGCCAGCTTACTCCTCATTCTATGTCTACTAGCGTCTCAAGTGTTTCTCCTTCTCCTTCCTACTATATGCCTCCTTCCGTTCTAAACCCCCATGCAATGATAGTCGATGACACCTCCTCTCCCACTTCCCGCATTGCCACCCCTGGCTGGGGGACCCGACCCACCATCTCCATCCCCGAGCTCGCTGAACCCCCTGTTCGTCTTGCCGCCTACCTCGGTACCATCGAGTCTGTAGACCTTCCCGAGCATGCCCATCAGGTGCGACCTAACCTTCCCACCGACGCTGAGTCCTGCATCCTTCTCCAATTCCTTCGGGATCCTAGGTACGCTGTCCCAATCGGCGCCCACCTTGACTACGGATCAGCCCTCCATTCCCTCTACCTCGCCACCCTTCAGGTTGCCCAACTCACTGCCCTTGTGTGCGCCCCCTCCACCTCCGCCGATGCCACTGCCACCTTCCATAATCACACCTTATCACACATCCAGATGGAGCTGGAGACCCAACTCCTCCTCGCGTTTTACCAGCTCGGCATGCTGGAGTTCATGCAAGACCTGGATCATTACCTCCAGGATCTTGCCCGTTATACCCACCTCGGCACTGCCTCGGTATCCACACCCTCAGCATCCTCCTCCGCATTGAACTCTGAGGAGCTCGACGTAGTAGAACACATTGAAGCCCATTGGACCAGCAATTTTGGCAATACCCCCCTTCCCTCATCTCACCCTCGGTTTCACGAGGCCTGTTTCCAATGCCACCACCTTGGTCACCAGCATGTCAACTGTGGGGTCTATCAATGCCTGATATGCCATTGTTTCTGTCCTGGCCACTCTCAACGGCAGTGCCCTCTGTGCCACGCTCCTCCACCGCCCTCGCCCTCTACCTCTCCTGCCTCCTCACACTCGTCGCACCCCTCCTCGCCCCATCATTCCTACCATGGCCCCCGCTGCACCCGCAGGACTCGGTGTATGGTCCCCAGCCGCCCTCGCCACCGCTCCCACTCTCCAGACTTGGACTCCGGGGTGGATAACGATGTTTGGGACGACACTGCCTTCGCCAATGTGACCGGTTCACCTGCTATGAGGGCCTGTGATTTGTAAAGTGTCTGCGCTGGTGCCTTGACCCTCGTGGGGGGGTAATGTTACGTTTTTCCCCTGTCTTGCCCTTTCTAGTACACTTTCCTTGACCTTATGCTTACCCTCTGCCTTGAACTCTGTCGCCTCACTGTTCGAGCCCCGCCTGACGACATCTTTTACCTTTGTATTACTCATGACGTTCTTAGACGTTCACCCGACTTCCACGCTTTGTAAACATTGACTCACCATTGTTCCTCAGCGTTCTACCAGGTTCTATGCCTGACTCATCTTTGTTCTATGGCATTCCATCCAGTTCTATTCAATTACCACGGCTCATCTATTTAAACCGTAGCACTCGACCTGTAACACTAAGCTTGATCTTCTCAATCTAACGAGTTCTTGCAGACTTCGTCTGATTACCCTGCCTCAGTCCTTGACCACCCTTCGCTTCCACAGCAAGGGCAGCCCTCTAGTAGCACCACGGCTAGAGGTTCTTTGTGTCGTCCAAGCTTCCGACTCCCAGTCCACTTGACTCCTTTGAGATCACGCCTAGCCTACGGCAA
Source organism: Retiboletus fuscus (assembly GCA_038093795.1). NCBI lineage: Eukaryota > Fungi > Basidiomycota > Agaricomycetes > Boletales > Boletaceae > Retiboletus > Retiboletus fuscus. The sequence continues at coordinate 21,532 of JBBPSV010000133.1, forward strand.
AGCGTAACAATGCCAAGAATGCCGATGGAACCATTAACACCAAAGCAACTATCCGATACATCGCCGACCTCTTCGTCTCCACCGAAGGCCTCGTTCACCAAATCACCTGCCATGTCATGCACCTAAGCAAGGATAACATATTCCTCGGAATCCCCTGGCTGTGGAAGGCCAATCTGACCATCGACTGGATGAAGAGAACCCTTCAAATCACCGAAACCACTGATGAGTCAAAACTCCTCTTCTCCCTCCATCAAGGAGCTTACTTATAGCAGGAGAAACTCTTCATTCCCCCTCGACCCCCACCACGCCATATCTTTGTCAATTCAGTTCAAGATGAATGCCTGTATGCCTATAACGGATGGGAGGACGAATGCGACTTCCTAACCTGTGCTCATGACCAATATACCATCAATCGAATCATTCGCTGTGGATCACGGTTCATCCTGGCTCCTATAATTTCTCGCCTCTCCATCGCATCCAGCCTTGCCCTTTTCCCTGACGTGCCAGTTGCCTCCTTCCTCCTGGAAGAATATGCCAGATATAAGGAGGTTTTTGCTGAAGAAGCAGCAAACGTTCTTCCCCCATCTAGATCTTATGACCATGCTATTAATCTCAAAGAGGATTTTGTTCCCCATATCACCAAGATTTACCCCCTTTTGGCCGACAAAAGATAGGCTACGGACAAGTTCATTCATGAAAACCTAGCTTCAGGTAAAATTTCCCCTTCGAAATCCCCTCAAGCCTCCCCTTTCTTCTTCATTAAAAAGAAAACCCAACTGGGACAGAAACCCGGCCCGTGACCTTGCCAGGATTACCGATGCCTAAACAAACAAACTGTTTGAGATGCGTATCCCCTTCCTCTTCTACAGGATTTCATGGACCGGATCTGGGGGGCGAAAGTGTTCACCAAGATGGACGTCCGATGGGGGTACAACAATGTCTGCATCAAGGAAGGAGACCAATGGAAAGCCACCTTTATCATGCATTGAGGGCTGTTCGAACCGAACGTCATATTCTTTGGACTAACCAACTCTCCCCCCACGTTCCAACGGTTCATGAACGATTCATTCTGAGACCTCATCATGGAAGGATGGCTATTTATCTATATGGACGACCTCCTCATTTTCTCCCCTGACCAACAAACTCATACTGAACGAACCCACCGAGTATTGCAACAGATGGAGGAACTTCACCTACATTTGAAGCCTGAGAAGTGCTTCTTCGATCGGGATGAAGTAGAGTACCTCGGGATGATCATTCGCCCAGACAAAATTGCAATGGACCCCACCAAGCTGGATGGTATTGCCCACTGGCCTGCTCCCACTTCCATAAAAGAAGTCCGGTCCTTCCTAGGATTCGCCAATTTTTACCAACGGTTCATCCCTGACTACTCCACTATCGCTAGACCCCTTATCGACCTTACCAAAAAGACAACTACATGGTCCTGGAGTGATTCGTGTCGATCTGCGTTTGACCTACTCAAAGCACGGTTTGCCTCCCAACCAGTTCTTCAAGTCCCAGACCTCTCTGCCCCCTTTGCCATTGCAACTGATGCCTTCCTCTACGCTTCCGGAGGAATCCTCCTCCAAGCGGATCCTAATGGCGAATGGCACCCCTGTTCCTACCTCTTCCAAAGTTTCGACCCTACCCAACGAAACTACAACATCCATGACCGAGAACTTCTAGCAGTACTCCGAGCACTCAAAGCCTGGTCCCACTACTTGCGAGGGTCTCCCCACCAGGTTCAAGTGTTCACCGATCATAAGAACCTCACCTATTTTAGAGAACCCCATACCTTGAACCGGCGACAAGCTCGTTGGTTACTTGACCTCGCTGACTTTGACCTCAAACTGATCCATGTACCCAGGTCCCAACTCGCGGGACCTGATGCTCTCTCCTGATGCACTGACCACTTTCCAAAAGACGCTTCAGACAATTCCCTTGTAACCCTACTTCCCCCATCTCTCTTCATCAATGTCATCAATATCGCCCTCTCCTCCAAGATCCGTTCTGCCTCCGCTGCTGATCCGTTCACCCTGACCTCACTCCAAGCTGTGGATGAAAACATTCCCACTGCATTTCGTTCCTGGCTGTCCGACTGGCAAAATCGGGGGGGGATACTCACTTACCAAGACTGCGTATATGTTCCCCCTGAAGGAGATCTCAGACGCAAGATCTTACAAAGGTACCACGTGTTATGAGTTGACCTGGCCCTGTTTATTTCTTTCTTTTCTTTTACTTAGCTTAGTCTCGATGGATCGCTATCCATCTCATCTGGCACTACCCAGACTACTCCTGTATGGCACATAGGTTGATATTCCCACGGACCGCATCTCTCCTTCATTTCTGACTAATGACCCCGTTGTCATTGTCGCTTTGGGTTGTTCCAGCCGCTTCTTCGTTTCACGATAATCTTTGATAGACAGCTGCTTCTGATCGACACCGATCGACAGATCCACAGTGGATGTGACTCATTTCGACTCTTTCCGAGTCCTTACAATTCCCCGAGTCACATCTTCTTTCATCCCTCATTCACCCGTCTCTTCTACGGGTTTCCATGACCTTCTATGGCTCGCGTATATAAACCGTAGTCTCTGCGCTTGTATTCCTTAAGCTAGAGCTACTCAATCATATTCTTGAGATAACTCCTATGCTCGATCTCCCAAGACCAGGATAAGACTCATCCTTCTCGGACTCATCGTATCCTTCGACACTGAGCGTGCTCTTCGTGAGCAGATACCTTGCCCGAAGGACTCTAGTCGTACCGTAGCGTCAAGAACGCTGGTACTCCCTTCGTCCCAGACTTCCCCTTGAGTCTACGCTCGACCCTACCCGGGCCAAGCGTAACACCACGACCATGAGACTGCTGGTCACCCCGGATACCTCAAAACTCGTCAGCTGGTTTCCACAGAGTTCTGGTGGCCTGGTCTGGCATCTTTCGTACGAAACTATGTAGAGGGGTGCACAGTCTGCCAGCAGTGCAAGGTGTTACGCTTTGCCGTAGGCTAGGCGCGATCTCAAAGGAGTCAAGCGGACTGGGGGTTGGAAGCTTGGACGACACAAAGAACCTCTAGCCGTGGTGCTACTAGAGGGCTTCCCTTTACCGTTGAAGGCGAAGGGTAGAACGAAGGCAGAGTAATCAGGCGAAGTCTGCAAGAACTCGTTAGATTGAGACAAAGTACTAGAGAGATCGAAGTACAAGGACAAGCGTGCGTTTAAGTGATAACTAATGAACTAAAGGATACTAGGTTGGGTTGGAGTACAACCGTAGTATGGTTCCAGGGTTCAAGGCAAAGGGGAACATCGGGAGATGAAGGTTATCTAGCGATGGTAAAGGTAAAAGGCCTATAGTAAAGGTACTACAGGAGAAGGAGTCCGAGTGTCAAAGGATGATCTTCTCAATAAGTAAGAGGAAAGGCGAAGTCCAACGATCAAGGGTATCTCCTTGGGAAAGGGGAATCATGGGACGAAAGAAGAGTCCAATGATGATCTACTCATGGTCTGGGAGAAGGGCGGAGTCGAAGAGAAGGTGGTCAGGGTATGAGCACCGAAGCGGAGATGGAGGCAAAAAGGGAATGAAATGTAACACAAGGCCAACACCCATCCTAGCACCCCACCTCTCATCCCCATTGCCACCTCCGTGTCTCACCCCTTCCAAGACATCTCGGTTGACCTAATCACTGACCTCCCAATCTCTGATGAAAAAGACTCCATAGTCATCTGGGTGGACCGAGCCTTCAAGGGGGCGATATTCTGCCCAACTACCAAATCTGCCTTGGCAGCTGATGTAGCCTCCCTCTACTTCCACAAGGTTTACTGATGTTTTGGACTCTTTGATCATGTCATCTCTGACAGAGGCCCCCAATTTGCTTCGGCATTCGCCAAAGAAATGGGGCGTATCTTGAACTATGACCTTCGCCTATCTACCGCCTATCATCCCCAACCGGATGGACAGACTGAGCGAACAAACCAAGAGTTAGAAACTTATCTTCGGATCTTCTGCGGGGACAACCCTACCTCATGGACAGAACTCCTGACTTTTGCCAAGTTCGCCCATAACCACCGCCCCCACTCCATCACCAACCAATCTCCGTTCTTCCTTCAGATGGGCTATGAACCTAAACCCCTTCCTTCCGTCCTCTCCCCCTCCAACCTTCCTGCAGTCGAACTCTGCCTCTCCCAACTCACCAAGGCCAGAGATGAAGCCCAAGCAGCCCACGAACTTGCTAGAGCGACCATGGCCTCCTGAACCTGACAACACTTCAAACCCTTTGCTCTAGGAGATAAGGTTTGGTTGGAAGCCAGGAACCTTCACCGCCTTCAGAAGGACCCCAAATTCCTTCTGAAATGCGAAGGACCATTTGAAATTACTAAGGTTCTCTCCCCAATCACTTATTGCTTATGCCTCCCCAAAACTTGAAAGATTCACCCCATTTTCCATGCCTCTCTCCTCTCCCCTGCCAAGGAAACCCCCATTCATGGTCTGAATTCCCCCCGACCACCTACTGATCATGTTGGTCCCAAAGAGGAATACCTCGTGGACCACATTCTCCATCATAAGGGACCACCCTCCCGACGGCATTTCCTGATCTGCTGGAAAGGATACTTGGCGGAAGATGATTCTTGGGAACTGGAGCAGAATCTGAAGCATTCCAAACTCCTCCTGGCTACCTATAAGAAGCGACACCCCAAGGACTTCCCTCTCCAGTCCGCTTAACCATCCACCAATAATACCTCTACCACACCATGCCTTGCTCTGATGTTCCAGAACTCGTTCTTCCTGTTTTCCCCCGACGTGGTGATTCACTGCCTACAGAGTCTGTTACTGATTCTGTCCTTGACTCTGTCACTTCTCTCACCCTCTCCGACTGTTCTGATGACGAGGTTCACCCCCATTCAACTTCTCAGCCTAGCCTCTCTACTCCTTATTCTATGCCTCTTGGCGTCTCAAGTATTTCTTCTTCTCCTTCCTACCATACGCCTCCTTCCGTTCTAAGCCCCCATGCCATGATCGTCGATGACATCTCCTCTCCCACTTCCTGCATTGCCACCCTGGGCTGGGGTAACCGACCTGCCATCTCCATCCCCGAGCTCGCAGAACCCCCTGTTCACCTTGCCGCCTACCTTGGCACCATTGAGTCCATGAACCTCCCTGAACATGCCCATCGGGTACGCCTTGACCTCCCCACCGACACTGAATCCCACACCCTCCTCCGATTCCTTCGGAACCCTCAGTATGCTGTCCCCATTGGCGCCCACCTTGACTACAGGTCAGCGCTCCACTCTCTCTATCTCGCCACCCTCCAGGTGGCCCGACTCACTGCCATTGTCCATGCCCCCTCCGCCTCCGCTGACACCAATGCCACCTTCCAAAACCATATCCTATCTCATATCCAGATGGAGCTGGAAACCAACCTCCTCCTGGTATTCTACCAACTTGGCATGTTGGAGTTCATGCATGACCTGGATCATTACCTCCAGGACCTTGCTCGGTACACCCACCTCGGCACCACCTTGGCATCCACCCCCTCTGCCTCTTCCTCTGCATTGAACTCTGAAGAGCTCAACATCGTCGAACGCTGTAGAGAACAATAGTTCTCTATGCTTATATCCTTCTTTCCACCCACATTCCTACAGCATCTCTTTGTCTTCTAGAACGCTCCTCTCAAATCCCGATCATGGTCTGGCTGTTCCCATCGCTGTCCATAAATCCCAAATGCTTGGTAAGTCGACCCAAAATTCCGCGGTGAGTCGGGTTTGTTATATAAATTCCATACTTCGTTTGGACGGTCCTTTCACATTTCCTCACGTGTTTACATATCATGTGACCTCAAAATGGACACTTTGCACCGTTCAGGTGCAACCCGACATTCACTTACCTCATTTCCTATTCTATTTATATGTATCCAGGGGCATCATCCCGTTTTATCCATATGTCGTCGGCTTTAGGTTTTGAAGGACGTTAGCATCCGAATTGGGTCATGTTATAAGTACTTTGTACCTAGAGTCGTAATTCAGCTTTTGCTCACTCGCATTTCGATCGTCTAAGTCTCTCATCATCGCCATCCATCGTCCATTGTCACCACGCATCATCCAACGTTTCCAACTCATCGCTCAACATCCCCCCTTCATCGCTTTTAATTCCAGATACGAATTCCACACATAGGAATTCCGGAAAATTCCCTTCAACTCCATTCCAACTCGGATTTCATTCGGGTTTACCAATTCTGCTGGGTAAAAATCCTGAAGTCACCTCCTGACCTTCCCCACTTGCCAGAATCCCTTAGGGACAAACTCATCATACCCTCAGACCCCCTTTCTGCTAGCTTAGGCTGGAACGCTTGTTCCTGCAGGTCCTCTGAGCTTCCAATCTCTTCAACTGGAGCCCACCACGAGGGATTCTCAAAGGGTCTCCAGGAGAACACTTCGGCCGACTCCCCAGTGCCAAGAACTTGAAAATTTGCTAGCACAATTTCGCGATTTGCAAATTTCCAAGGATTCAGAACTTTTTGTATCCATCCCACCTGGCGACGCACCACATAACCGCTCTGCCGAGCTTCCCGATGTCTCAGCTCCGTTAGGCTTCACCATTGATCCGTTCGAACCACCTGCTTCCAATTTCACATCACTGGCGCCACCAACCTGGACTCTTTCAGGACCATCTATTCCTGGTTCACCCGCCAGTTTAGGTTCATACGGCATTCAGGATTGATTCCTACTTCCGATACCTGGCACGTTTATACATTCGACCCCGGCTCGCACTCAGAAATCATCTTTTCCCACTTCACCATTTTCCTCTCCTCTCAGCCCGCTTACTTCCTCACAGTCATCACCCTCTACCGCTTCGTCCTCTCCCATCTCATCCTCCAATCCATCGCTTTCCTTCCTATTCCAACCATCACTCGTATCTCCGTCAACACACGCACCTGCCATATTACCGAACCCAGTTATTCCGCCTCCACCCATTGTAAACCCAACCCAGACCGCCCTTGCTCAAATGGCTTTCCAGATGCCCCTTAGAGGAGCCCAGAATGTGCCAAAATTCGATGGGAAAAATCCTGCGGACTTACCTGGTTTCTTTGTGGAAATTGAGGAGCTCGCACTGCTTGCAATGCTTGATGCTACCGGAAAAATCAAGGCTTCCCTGTGCTATGCCAATCGAGAGGAAACTGAATGTTGGGCGCTTCTCAAGGAAGCTAAAGCCAACCTGATAGATTGGGGTGCCTTTGTTGATGCAGTAAAAAAGTTGTATCCCAGTTGTGAAGGAACTGACCATTATAGCTGCGCCAATATCCAGTACCTAGTCAAAGAATACCGAAGCAAGGCGATGCGCACCCAGGACGAGCTTGGGGAGTATAGGCGAAAATTTATGAAGGTCGCTAACGCTCTCATAGACAAGAAAATATTATCTGAGATGGACCAGGATGCGCTTTTCCTGTATGGACTCCCCCAGGAGTTAGCAGATCGCATCCAAGGTCAGTTGGCAATCGTCAAACTGAACCATCACCCGGATGAACCATACCCGATCGATGATTGTATAGAAGCGGCAAAATTCCTGCTGACTGGCTCTGCTCTCAGACCTAACATTTCCTTTACTCCTGCACCCTGTGCTAATACTCCACAGCACTTGTATACTTCGGCCATACCCATTTGGGCTGGTCCAGCGCCATCCCTTCCCCAGACAGTCAAGCAAGAGGATGTCTCAGTGAATTGGCAGATGGTTGCTCGGTCGAGAGCCTGCACTTTCTGCGACTCCCTCGGTCACTTCATGGGTAACTGCCCTCATGTAGAGGAATATATCCGACTAGGCAAAGCGAGCAGGGGATCAGATAACCGTCTCTACCTACCCGATGGTAGGTGGATCCTGAGAATCCCTGGGTGCCATTGCCTTTGGGATTGTTTAGACTGCATCACGTCCAAACAGACAGTGACTGCAACGTCATCGGGTGTTCGTGACATACCACCGCATATGACTGCAGGTATTCTTTCCTTGACATATCCTGAGACTGACGTGATCCTTGACATCGAGCCTTCTGCTTTCATGGCCTCCATTGAGGACCACAGAAATTCTGATAACTTGTTGATGGCTGACCCCGAATTCCAGCCCTACATTGCCCAAGCTTGGGCAATGTTTCAAGCCGAGAAACAGGCTAAGGATCTTAAAGGCAAGAAGGTTCGCTTTGACAGTGTCAAAATTCCGGCACGCAAGCCCCACTGATCAGACATTCGCTTGGCCACAGTATCTGAGGAACTCGAGTCGCCAGGAATTCAAGCAGCTTCCCGCTCTGCAGCACTGCCGGTCACGCCTGTAACCCGATGTCAGCAACTGGGGCCACAAATCAATCGGCCTCATCCTCTCACAGTAGTATTCCTGCTAAACCGTCGTCAGCTAACGCATCTTCCTTCTCTTCTTCAAATCAGTACAGGTATTCATTTCCCTTGGAAGATGACACCGCTCCTAAGCGTGTCCTTGATCGGGTCCTCGAGATGAGTATTCCCGTCCCGGTGAAAGAGCTCTTCACAGTCGCACCAGAATTCCGTAAACAATTCCGCAATCTTACTACTACTAAGCGGGTTACATCTACTAACATTGTTCACGTGAATGAACTAGCCAGGCACGACCCAGGAGCAGTTGAGAGAGAATTTGGGGATCGCATCATTCACAACGAGGATGGTGATATAGTGGCCCACCATAGCCTACCACTCCGATCCCTCAAAGCAAAGATTTGTGGTACCGGACGATTGATCAACTGTGTCCTCAACACGGGTTCGGAAATTGTCGCTATGCCCAAGTCAGTATGGGAAAGTCTTGGACTCCCAGTCTGCTCAGACCACGTAATCACCATGTCGAACGCTAACACATCCACAGAGTTGACGCTCAGGGTACATCAGGAACTTGGCAGTTTTTCTGATGCACTGACAATAGCTGATATTACTTATATGTCTGACCAGCACTGGTTGTGACTGACAGTACTGATGTCAGATGAAAGTACTGACATCAGTTACTAATTCA
>JBBPSV010000134.1:0-30519 GCA_038093795.1 Retiboletus fuscus
CTCGCGAGTATGCTCGACGTTTTCGGTAACTTGAGGCGTAAAGTGCAAGATTGGGCGTTCTGACACGAATATGACGCGTTGCAGCCTATTTGTCCAGGCCTTACGTCTTGTCTTAGAGCAGAGGCCGCGGCCGGGCCTCAGCAGGTAACAGTCTCGGCGGCCCCATAGGTCAGTTACACAAAGTCACCAAGGAATGACGAGCATTGCCGGCAAGGCATACAAAACGGCGGTTGCTAGTGCTGACATCGCTCGCGAGGAAGGTCTCGAGAAGACTGACCTTGGCAAAAGTCGTTGTCGTGTGGCAGGATCACGTGCCTCACTATGTATATGTCGATCGTGGCTGTGCCCATTCCGGAACAACGGAAGAGCACTGACAGCAAGCGACTTGCTTTGTGTCTGAGACGTCCGCGGTGTAGCGCATTTCGTCCTTGCACAATAAGGAGTGGCGGGCAGCGGTTAAATATCGCGGCTCTCTCGCCAGTCTCGCTGTCTGGCACCCTCCCGATTTTTTCTTCTGCATTGTGCCTATTTCACGCGGGGCGTGACCTCATCGGCTACTATAAAACAGCTCGGCACAGCATTCGTTTTCTATATTCCCCCCTCTCTCCTTCTCTTACACGCTCACCACTTTTGCATGTCCGCCGTCATGGCTCGCTCCTCGTTTTCCAATGCTGCTTTTGCCCTGCTCGCCCGAAGACTCCGCCATACCAGCGCTCGCTACGACCGGATCGCACACCAGATCCGCTGTCGCATCCGCCGGACACACCACGCTAAACGACGCGCCTACTGGGTCGGTCTACGCATCGACACGTCCAAAGCCCGCGCGTGTCCTGCAAAGTATGTCTCCATCCATCCGCCCCCTGTCCTGGACAGGTCTGCCAGCGGCTCGAGCTGGGTGGGCACGCCCGCCAAGGCCAACGCGTATTCCACTACCAGCTCAGAGACCTGGACCAGGGCCGGGCTTGGGCTCGGGATAGGGTGCGAGGCACCCGGGACGAGTCAGGGGAACGCATATATGCATGGAATGCCGACAAGAAACTTGCCCAAGGTCGTGGTGCGGAGGTGCCACCGCGATGGACGGCGGCGCATCGTATTGCGTCTGCCACCTCTCAAGCTCCAGTTGAACGTCGGCTATCCGTGTGACGCTGGAGCATCCCAGTTTCAGGGACCGGTGCCAGGTGCACCACGGTTGTCGCCGAGACAATTGCCCGAGGATGAGTGTGGCATGGAGGATATGATGCTCGAATCGTCGTCATCGTCGTCGTCGTGTACGTGTGATCTTGTGTGGTGGATATGGTCTGCAAACTGACTGAGCTCTGATTTTTTCGAATAGCCACGGATGGGTCGGAGTCGTTGTTGACGCCGGTATGTAGGGTATGTGATCATCTCCGTTGGCTGCTGAACTGGACGTACAGGTCGATGTCCGGGTTTACTCTGGCCTCTGTATCACGGTTCCACCGCGGAATCTGAAGCGGAAGCTGCAAGACGTCGAAGACGATAATGTCACGTTATCTCAGCCGCCCAAGGTCGGTGTTCTTGTCGATTCGAGCCTAGTTCTATGGCTGACACCACCAACAGCGTTTTCTGAAGTCCCGCTGGGACCAGTCTCAAAATCAATGAACGGGCGAGTTCCTGACTCGTCACGAACGCTTATCCATGGACATGACGCTATACAATCCATCCAGACACGTTTCATATTCTACATCAGCGTATTTTTTGGACAGTTTTCCTAATGCACTGCCATGGTCAGTGCACTTATGTATCATTCATTTGGGCCATTGTCGCGTCTACTACATTAGATCACCTTCCTTTTAGACAATACCGGACCTTCCTAATGTAGCCCTCGCAGTGTTTATCGTATCTTATCAGTTTTACTTTAAACATGACCAGTCCGTAAATGCACTCATCAGACCGCAAGACAATATCTGTCTCCATTCTATTGAGGTCTGAGTTCCGTTGGGAGGCGTTTGCTACTCTTCAACGTGTCCTCTGTCCTCTTGCGGCATGCGCAGCATGTGTCATACGGCCGCGGCACGTCTATACAATAAGAGAGAGCAGAGCAAATTCAAGCAACTCTGGGGAGGTTGCATCTTCAGATAGAATGTCGGAAGCCTGCAACCCTTCTGAGCGCTCGTCAATGCACTAAAGACTATGAGGCTCAGTTGGATTGCGTAGAACGAGTCTGTATGGTGGATTTCGGATTCGTCCGAAATTGACGGATGATCGATCAGTTCCGCGACTGCAATCAACTGATCCGAGTCAACTACGGTTGATCAACCCAAGGCACTTGGCACGCTCACGTTGAACTATTGAACAACTTCAGAAAGAAAACCAGCGTGACAGTGGCGACGACACCGGTCGCATAGCATGCTACGCCTGAGATATGATCTGGGATTTGCAGTTACATTTTTGGTTGGGTTCGCGAACGCTCTGGCTAATTGACGGGGAGATATGAGATGGTCATGATCACTGGTCGTCGCAACGCCGAACCCGGAAGCACATTTATATGCATACTGAACACTACTATGATCGATAAGGGAACATTTACTCGAAACCCGGGATCCGCACCCAGTGCTTCCGCCAGTCGCAGTGAGTTGGACGTGTAGGGCTACTTCCGCAGGTCCTATTCTCACCCTAAATTTTGATGCTGTTGCTTCTCTTGAGATGGTAAGTTCATTTAATCGTATATCCAATATTTTCCAGATTATGCCTGCACAAAAGATTCATGTGCTCGTTGATTGGAGCGTTTAAGTCTTCATCGACACTGGATGCATAGGGGTGGTTTAATTTGTAACCCTCTGCAACTCGGATGCGAGGGTGGGAGTATGAACGGTAGCCCCATGGCTGAGTCTCGGGTTTCTAGAACATTGGCATCGTGCTATGGTGAGCGTGCATCAGGAAAAATATTCTTGCTATTGATGCTTCCCAAGTTCAAGTTATAGGCCGGCAGTTCCTTGTGAGTGGATAATACCGACCGCACACCTCCATTTTGGGTTAGCCCATTTGTCGACTGGAATACCCATATGACATTAGTTTAGACTGTCCTAGTTACTGGTACTTCGAGATATACTTACTTGAATGGAACCGAACACAAGACCTATAAGCGTAAATATCCTCGGTTAGGGTTGCTATACAAGGCAGTTATACTTTGAGGGCTGTTATGACGAGAGTTTTGTCCTGATCAATATGCGATCTCAAAGTAAGCTTGTACAGTGGTGGTATGTGAGCTAAAACAGCCTAGCCAAACGCAGACTTATTGAGATTGACGTATTAGCCGGCTGGGTGCTGCTGATGCCAACGCAGAAGCGAATAACGTCAATTCAATCTATGTCTCTGCATCACTTCGAAACGGCAGTAATGCTAAGATAGGTTAGTCCGGGATGACTCGGCGTACGTACCATTCAATCTACAATTGAAGCAGGTCCCGAACAGGGGATCATTAATTTAAGGGATTACCAATAATCTGACGAGTACAATAGAGAATGAGTGTGATTAGAGAATTTGGGAGGAGAAAGAATGGACGTAAAAAGCTCAGGCTGGGGATTCTCTGGCATGCGTCAATATACTTATTTGTTGACTGGAAGTGGTCTTTATGGTGGGGTAATTGCACAGACACAAATCCATTTCGAGCTAGCCCCAATGAAGTGAATGAGGTCACAGTGTACCATATCAGGGCCAATGTACAAATACCTGTAGACGATAGGTGTATCTTGGCAGCATCTGATGTCCAGATCACGTCGTGTTTTTTCGCTTAGAGTCAGATTCAGCCTAAAAAAATGTTGAACTTCGAATCCATTGGCAATATGATTACACTACCCTGCCACGGAAGATTTCTGAAGCAATGACTTAACTTGTGTTATCTTGCGGTTTAGTATGTTGAAGTGGAGTGGTATGTCGTCAGTTATGTACACGCAAATATATCCCGATCGACTCGGAAGAGACAGCAGCCAGCCCTGACTTGAAGTGAGATGCTAGTGTCAGGTTCACTTTAACAGTGTATTTTTGGACTCATTGTACATGCACTTAATGCACGTTGGAGAAAAACGATGCAGCGCCAGTGGACATGGCTGCAATGAGATCAGAGTGCGGGGGTTTTCGTAACTTATTATGTAAGCGTGTTTTTGGAGCCTGCGCCCCTTTTCGACCCTCAATTCCCTTTTCCGCTGGCCTCACGAAAGTGTTTTCAACGGTACGACCAGTTAGTTCATTTCAAGTGCTTTACTGGTGCTGACTGACTAGGATAAGTACATTGGAGCCGAACCTCAATGGTTGAAAGGTCAACTTGATCCTTCTTGCCTAGTGGCTATACATGCTCATGCAATGCCCAAAGAGTGTTGAATACGTAGAGCGGTCCCCGCCGGCAGTTCCGAGTAAATGTTCTCTACGTTATTGATCCCAACCAGTTATGTCATTGCTGATTAGATTGTTCTTGCATAATATTGGCCCTAACGTTTTGCAGATAACTATGAATCGCCAGACTGTACTGTGGCGGGAGAACGGGAGGCTAAGATTTAAGGTGAGTTCCTACAGGTGACGAGGAATTTAGCCAAATGGGTTTGGTCAGAGATATGACTCAAGGGCGAGAAGACAGCTAAGTATAGCCTGAAACCTACTAAGTCTGCGTTTGGTTAGGCTGTTTTAGCTCACACTTTGTACGATCTCAGGCTGCCGGCCCATCAGCTTTCTGAAGTGGGTTCTGAGATGGGTTGTACCCGTTTCTTTTTGGAAATCCTTAATTCCCACACTGTCCTCCAATCACAACTCTTGCATGGCCTACGAAAGTACCATCAAGCGGTAACGTCATATAATTTCTTTGCAGATGGTACTTTGAGATTGCTTTGACAATAAAACGATCATATCAGGCAACCAGATGCGGCTCGCTAGAGTTCCTTGAGAATGCTGCCAAGGGGGACGTAAAATATTTGAAGTCCCGGTGTATAAGTACCAAGTACTTGTTGCGTTCGGAGTTCCGTCACTTTATCCTCCCTCCTACTTCTTCCTTCTTGATCAATATTGGCAATGTCAGACCCAGATGAAGCCCAGCTTGAAGCTCTCCTCGAGATCATCAACATGTCCGCCCGCCGGGCGATCGCCGAGTACAAGAAGGGCGGTAACAAAGTCCCTACGATCAACTCTAAGACATATCACCCCATGGATTTCCCCGTGGATTTCACAGTCGATACCCTTCCGCTGAAGAAAGCTGTGGGACTACTCGGTGATGCCTGCCAGCAACTATGTGCATCATTGGCCCCACCCCTCCAGACTGTCTCGAACGTGAGTCCTGGATTAGAAAAGGCAGAGAAAACGACTGAACGATGTTTCCCATCATTAAAGTTTGCAGTGCCTGTTGAATGGGCATGCGTGCGTGTCGTTGTCCATGCAAAGGTCGCGGATGCACTTGAGAAATATCCCAACGGTCTGCATGTCGATGAGCTTGCCAAGCTGGTCAATTTGGAGAAGGGAAAGCTTGCTCGCGTGCTTCGATTCCTCGTAGTTAAAGGGTGCTTCACTGAAGGTAAGCATTTCCTTCTCCCCATAGCAGCATCCATGTCTCATGTCTCGCACCTTATATCCGGCTTCAGTCGAGCCAAACACCTTTGCCAATAACCGTATGTCGCTTGTTACACTTTCGAGTTCCGACACTGGCACTCTTGCAAGGTTGGCGGAGGATATTTCCCAAGGTGCGGCCGCATTGTACGAAACGATGACGGAACCAGAGTATGCGACAAGTTATCTTCCGGAGAAGGCACCCGTGGTCTATGCACTCAAAAAGAAAGGTTTCAACGGTGGTTTATTTGATTTAATGAAAGAGGACGTGCGTCTTTTCCTCTGGACCCTGATTTTCTGGGTGCAATATCTGTTTGCTGACCTTGTGGCATTTTCAGGCCGAGAGACGGGAGGTCAGAGGTTTGGTCATCATTTCATGGATCTGTGTCTCATATGCTTGAATAGAGTTTTCAGCGTGGTATGATCGGGCGCTGTCTTTCCGTTTTGCACCGTAAGTGGACAACTCCCTCGTTTTTCTCTTGACCGTCAACATTATTATTTCAGACTACCCATGGAATGAAGTGAAGACCCTTTGCGATGTCGGCGCCGGTGTTGGGGCAGTTTCTTTGTCTCTTTCGAAAATCTACCCGCACCTGAAGATCACTGCACAAGACTTGCCCGAGGTTTTGGTTCAGGCAAAGGATGTAAGAATATAGTTATTCTGTTTTTCACTCGGCTCGTCTGTATATTGCAAGTCAGCTGGCAGCAAGCTCATGTAAAGAGCTAACTTTGTTGTGCAACATAGGTCTGGCTCAAGGATGCGCCTGAGGCGCTGCAAATCAACCAGGTCGAATTCGTTCCTTTCAACTTCCTCGAAGGAAGTCCTGTCCAGGGCCAAGATGTGTACTATGTACGTGTTTGTTTCCTTGATTTCGTCAGGATTGGACGAATTTTCCTTTAGCTCCGCAACATCGTCCACGACTGGCCTGACGCCGAGGCTGCGATGATCATAAGGAATGTCAGAAAGGCTATGACTTTTCAGAGTCGGTTGCTTATCCGTATGTCTTTACATGCCCTACTGATCTGTCGACCATGGCTCATTTCCTATGCTGTAAATAGATGAGACGGTTTTGACCCCTAATGGGCAGTCATTTGACGTAAATTTCGCACCCGAACCGCTGTTGCCCGGTTTCGGGAACGGCAACAACAACCTGGGGTATAGACAAGACCTACTCGTGTTTCTCATGTTCAATGCAAAGGAGAGGACACTGGACGAATTGATTGCATTGGGGTGAGTCGTTGGCCTCCCTTTTTCATGGTTTGTTTGGTCTCAATGTCACCCACGGCACAACATTTTGCAGGTCTGCATCTGACTTGCGGTTGGAGAAGGTGTATGATCTTGCCGAAACTGCGGTGCTCGAGTTCAAGGTGGCTGCCTGATTGAGAGCGTATGTCGACCACAATGCCCCGTTTGTGCATTTGGTACTCGTTCCCTGTGAGCAGTCCCTGCTTACCAGCTAACGAGCAAGACCATATCCGAATTGAGTGACTAGAGTTTGATATTGCACAAGATGATTACGATCTGAAATCGGAGTTGTTATTCCTAGGTGTATGTAGGTTAAGCAATGTTGTAAGGCAGTGCTCGCCTGTCTCGAAGTACGATAACTTGCGTTGTCAGTGTGTTGCCGTTCGAGCGCTTGTTGATGGCGCTGGTGGAGCTGTCGGGCACATTCGTTTTCTTTGGCTTGGAGTTGTCGCGCGAGGACTTGACTGGTCACCACACATCCGACGTCAGCGTACATCCCACAAATGAGCAAAGGAAGAAGATACCATAAGACAAGAAACAGAACAAAATATGAACAAACGAAACGAATCACTCGACCAGATCGACCGCCCCACTGGCACACAACCTGCCTCTATATATCTCGAACCGTCTCAGCGCTGCCTTGGCCGCCGGCCTCTGACCCGCCACGTCCCCACCAACTGGCACGGCGCGGTGGAAGTCGGAATCATAAAAGATCAACCAGCCGCCGTTGACGTCTCCAAGACGTTCCGACTATGGACTGTTCGTGGAGGAAGACAACGCCAGTGACGAGGGCATAGCGGACAGGACCGTGGGCGTGATCTGAGGGGTTGGCGGACCGGCGGTGGTGTCGGCGTCGGCGTCGTCCACACTAGCATTGGGATCGGTGGCTGCGTGTCAAGACGCACTCGCCGATGCAGACGGTGGGTGTGGTCATGCGGGAAGGATCCGCAGGATGAGGGTCTTCCCTGTCCGTTGTCCCCCCCCGAAAATGATGATCTTGCGTCGGTCCTCGTTTGAGTAATAGGGTAAGCACCGTCCTATCACTCCCGCCAGGCCATTAGTGCCCCCGGGTACATCCTGGCAATCCCATCGCACATGCCCGCTCTCCACACCAACACCAACACCTCTTCAAGTTGGTCGCGATCGTACTACAGTATTGAAATCTTGCCAAACACTTCGTTCATTTTGGACGCCGCCGCCGCCGGCTTGCGCGGCGAACAACCTACTGTTCGTACTACGCGCTATACTCCTGCCCCATACATGCGCCGTGTTGAACGAATTGAACGCGTTGGCAGTGTTTACCGGCATCGGAAATGCCCAACATGCACGTCATTCCGGCGAACGCGCTCGTGATCGATGCAGCGGGCACACCCCAAATGTTGGCCGACAACGTCGTGTTGGGGTTGGCGGGAGAATTTCAGGTTCGTCCGTCTCTTTCACATGCTCTCCAACATTACGATGCAGTTTTGGCACCAGTTCGAGTCCCATTCACAATCGCGGCCGTTGTCGACTTATTCCATAGTAGTCTTAGTAGAATATGCCTCCAGCGGTACAGCTGGTACATGTTGCTTCGTCTTCCCCCACATTCACTGAAACAGACAGATCCACTTCAAGTTGCATACGTTGTGAGCCTGAGGGTGTCACACAGGCAGTCCGAGCCGGAAGGAGGCACTCTGAGGAGTGGAGTGTCGAAACAATGCGACATTTTAGGCTATACTATAGACGTTATTCCGATCAGACATCGTACAGCTCAAGTCACCTGAGGTGAATCCATCCTCGCAACACACTCCATGTCAGCGAGCCCACGTCAGCCTTTGTAACATAGCATGTTTACTTGATACATGCTGACGCCCGTAACCATAAAAATTAACCATTCGCTGCTCAGCGAACCAGGAACCCATCCGCGGAGATTCAGTGGTCGTGCACTCCGAAAGTGGGTGCCCACAGAGGATAGGATAGTCCGACGGACATTAATCAAGGATCATACGCACTTGCCAATCTGCGAGTTGGAACCGGGTCGGCCGAGTCTATTGGGCTCGCCAATACCTGTTGAAAGAGGAAGGGTCGTTCTTTGACCCTAAATTTACTCTTTCGCCGATGGGTCCTCCAACCATGCCTCTGGAACGGCATATGAAAGCGGTAACGTCATACTCCAGGCCCGTGGGCCTGAACATGTCGTCACCTTGTATTCATTGAGAATGCTGTTGGAAATCACCCTGGAACAAAATCACAATCCAAGGCACCCTTTGGCAATTCAAAGATTCATCAACACAAGTGGGAGTTCGAACAAAATTAAACTCCAGAACGAAACCAATGCCCATTTCAATTGAGACACTACCGACTTTTGAAATGTTTGTAACCAAGTGAGATAAACCACGCCACCAAACCCGACCACCTTTCACTCAAATGCTTACGCACCGATGTTGATGGGGCTGCAGTCAACACCGACAAGGCCATTCTAATAATAGAATTCAACAATCACTTCATACCATCTTCAAAACGGAGGATACATACATCGAAGTTGTGTTGGCAGCAAAGAGGCTGTTGCTGGCAGTTGGCACCAGTACCGGCAATAGGGCTGCAGTGAAGACCAACGAGGACATCAACACCGGCAAGAACAGAACCGATCAGGCTCCCAACACCCATTCCCTGAAGCTCAGACTGAATAGCTGGACTGCTGGACTACAGCAGCGGAGAACACATCGAATTCAGTTCAACGTCAGACAAAACAACATCATGGATTTACCGAGCCGGACGTGTTGCAGCAGTTCGCTTGGGAAGTGTTGCACTGGGCAGAGACCAGGAGAGCAAGGGGGAGAAGGGCAAAGACATGAGCAAACATGGCAAAGGATAGAGAGGAGTGGATGGTTGATGAGAGTAGACGAGAGATGTGGGTGATTAACCTGCTAGTCAAGATCGGTCTCCCCGTCTTCTTATACCTGCTGGGCAAGACCCCGTCAGATGGTTTACGTTCTCTGCAAGACAAATTTTGACCATCTCGCCAGCCGCGTCACTCAGTGAACCTGAGTAAGGCAGACAAGTAACGTTATCGCCTAAAGGCCGACTTGAGTCTCAGCTCTGATTGGTGGGTTTATCGAAGAATTACCATATGGAGACTAGTTGTCTCGGGTTGAGTGGGATCAAATTTGAATGGGATTTTGTCTCGACCCGATTAATGATGGGCCAGATGCGGTCGAATTCTGCAACATAATGTTCGCGTCTGACATCTGACACTTCGAACCGGGTTAGCCGAGGTTTCTGACCAGTTTCTGACCGCCGAAAAAGGGATAGTGTGGTTTTTAGAGCTCGCTAAACAGCCAGAAATCTCTCTCTGCCCCGTTACGTTACAAGACGGTTGGGCAGATGGATGCTCACGTCTCAGAATCAACTGAGTACTAGTACAGACTTCGATTGTTGAAATCGCTTGTCTCTTCTCCGACCCCAGAGCCTCCCCAAAAACTCGTGGTTCCGGTTCAAGCAGACGAAGATACGACCGAGCCAATAATCGCATACTTTTGGCACGATGCAGGCATGTCTGTCAAGTTCAAGTTCGCTCCATTCCGAGTCTGGGCCAAAATAATGTGTACAAATAATCTGGCCGGTCCGAGGGTTGTGTCGGCAACATAACCGACGTAGTAAGGTACCATATACCTGCATGCATACCTGTCGGAATCTTGCGTGGGCCAGACCACGAAGCATCGAACGATGAGCGTCCCATTAAATTTGTTTGTTTGATCCTCACTCAATCGAGTACAAGCCAAAGTACTATGTGATTATTGGCTCGGTCGCACTGGCATCTTCGTCTACTTGAATCGGAACCGTGAGTTTTTGGGAGGCTCCGGGGTCGGTGGCTCGTTCTCATCTTCCTCAAGTTCTGCGAAAAACCAGTTGAGGACGCCAGCGAGCCGGACGCCTCCTTGTGTCAACAATCTTTCGACGATCCACTGCTCCTTGAACGTGTCATACGCGTCTTCCTCATCGCCGGCGTTGGCATCTTCGTCCGACGCGTGTGAGAAGAGCGGTCAAAGGGGGCCTCGAGTTGGCAATTGAGTTGTTAGATCGGTTTAGCCCGGGCGTATGGGCAGAGTATGTCGTCGTAGATGCCCGACCGTCTTCACCCGAGGAGACGCCCCGGACACCGGTGTACGCTACGATAAAGTCATCAGGAGATGACATGTAGGTATCGTCGACGAGACGTACAAGAAGTAGGTTCTTCGTGATACGGCATTGTTCGCAGGTGAGTCACAGTCTACTCGTTGCCGCGTGGTAATACGAGGACTCGGAGGGTACCGCAGTTGGGACAAAAGAGCAGAGCCCCTGGCATCAACGATCAGTGCCGCATCAGTCATCTCCGGACGTCGAGTGGAACAGCCAACTTGCCAATCTTGTGTGCAAGGGCAGGCACGTCGATTTGTGGCGCTACACGCTATTGAATTGAGTTTTGCAATGTGCGCCCACTGACCGCTTCGTGTTGACTACCGTCTTGTTTTCAGCTCGCTACATGACTCGATACTGAGTCACGAGCCACGGTGGTGTCGATTAGGTTCCTTCCGCCTTGGGAACAACACCATGCATGCACAGAGTCACGACACCGAGCGGAATGAGCCAAAATCAGACTGTCCTCTTTCCCTCGCTCCTTGTAACCTCTTCCCACTGCCATACCTGTTCTTGTTCCTGTCTCTCCATGTCCATCACCATTGTGTCCCACCCATCTTTCCCCATCCCCTCTTCACCCAGCTCGTCCGCCGACCCGCTGTGCCAACGTGCGGTACAACTAAATCGCCCCGACAGTGCCGTTGGACAGTGTCTAACGTACCATGCAAAAAGGGTTGCATACCGGGCCGTTCTCCGCATTGACACATCCAAGGCGCGCGCTACACGGCCCGACGGGCATCACTCTGCTGCCTCCATTCAGCCACTCCCCGTCTTGGACTGGACTGCTGGCAGTTCGGCGTGCGTAGTCACCGTGATCGAGAGAGAAGAGGACCGCTCGGATTCAACCACAGAAGACGAGCGCATGGCTAGTTCGGGTTTAGGGCTGGCGCCGACGCGTTTAGTAGCACCCGAGGTCGGCGTGCAAAAGGTGCCAGGGATGCTGTGCTTGTCACCACTCTGGTTCGGGCTCAGTTTGAACTTGAGCGTTGATGATGCGGATGCGAGCGATCTGCCGGTGGCCGGTGCGTCGCGGTGGAGGTCGCGGCTATTGCCAGAGGGCAAGTGTGGGATGGAGGCGACGACGTTCAAATCGGTGGTCAGTTACGCAAAGTCACCATGAGATGATGGGCATTGCCGACATTAATCACGAGGAGGGTCTCCAGAAGAGTGCGAATGACCTTCGTAAAAGTCGTTACTCGATGATCACGTGCCCCATATGTCGATCGTGGCTGTGCCCCTTTTTGGAATAACGGAAGAGCAAGCGACTTGCTTTGTGTCTGAGACATCCGCGGCGTACCACATTCCGTCCTTGCACAATAAGGAGTGGCGGGCAGCGGTTGAATATCGCGTCTCTCTCGCCAGTCTCGCTGTCTGGCACCTTCCCGATTTTTTCTTCTGCATTGTACCTATTTCACGCAGGGCGTGGCATAAGACGGCTCGGCACAGCATTCGTTGTCTATATTACCCCCTCTCTCTTTTTCTTACACTTTTGCACGTCCACCGTCATGGCCCGTTCTTCATTTTCCAATGCCGCTTTTGCCCTGCTCGCCCGAAGACTGCCATACCAGCGCTCGCTACGACCGAATCGCACACCAGGTCCGGTGTCGTATCCGTCGGACACACTACGCCAAACGACGCGCCTACTGGGCTGGTCTGCGCGTCGACACGTCCAAGGCCCGCGCGTGTCCTGCAAAGTATGTCTCCATCCATCCACCTCCTGTCCTGGACAGGTCCGCCGACAGCCCGAGGTGGGTGGGCACCTCCGCCAAGGCCAATGCGTATACCACCACTGGCTCAGAGACCGGGGCCAGGGCCCGGCTTGGGCTCGGGATAGGGTGCGAGTCGGGGGAACGCATATATACGTGAAATACCGATGAGAAACTTGCCCAAGGTCATGGTGTGGAGGCGCCGCCGCGATGGACGGCAGCGCATCGTATTGCGTCTGCCACCTCTCAAGCTCCAGTTGAACGTCGGCTATCCGTGCGGTGCTGGGGTGTCCCAGTTTCAGGGACCGGTGCCAGGCGCACCGCGGTTATCGCCGAGACAGTTGCCCGAGGATGAGTGTGGCATGGAGGAAATGATGCTTGAATCATCGTCGTCATCGTGTACGTGCGATCTCGTGTGGTGGATATGGTCTGGAGACTGACCGGACTGTGTTTTTTTGAATAGCCACGGATGGGTCGGAGTTGTTGTTGACGCTGGTATGTGGGATATAGGGTCGTCTCGATTGGCTGCTGAAATGGATGTATAACTCGATGCGCGAGTTTACTCTGGCCTGTATCACTGTTCCACCGCGAAATCTGAAGCGGAAGCTGCAAGACGTCGAAGCGGATGAGAATGCCACGTTATCTCAGCAGCCGAAGGTCGGTGTTCTTGTCGATTCGAACCTAGTTCTATGACTGACTCCACCAGAGCGTTTTCTGAAGTCCCGCTAGGACCAGTCTCGAAATCGATGAACGGGCGAGCTCCTGACTCATCACGAACACTCATCCATGGACATCGCGCTATACCATCCATCCAGACATATTCGATCGCACCCTGCATCAGCGTATTTTTTCGACAGTTTTCCTAGTGCACTGCCGTGGTTAGTGTGTGCTTGTGTATCATTCATTTGGACCATTGTCGCGTCTACTACATTAGATCACCTTCCTTTTAGATGATACTGGACCTCCCTAATGCAACCCTCGCAGTGTTTATTGTATCTTATCAGTTTTACATCAAAATAAGATCATTCCGCAAATGCGCAGGATGGTTGGTACCATATACGAGGACGACGCCAAGTTTGGAAGCGATTAGTAACGATCAAGGACCAGCAAATAAGTAAACCAGGTCAAACGAGCAGTGCGATGCATGATGAAGGGGGAAAATGGTCAAGAAAAACAAGATGCAGTAAATGAATGCCTGTCACAGCCGGGGAAGCAGGAAAGCGAAAAAGTATTACCCCAACCAAGAGCTTTCGGACGTATTTCTACCGGTCAAACATCTTCGCAAGATCAGCAGCGGATGGACGTCCGCCCTCCTCGAGATCCCAACACCTCCGGATCACTGGCTCGTGCAATGGGTGAATATCAGTTGGTATCTGGGGCCGTTCTCCCTTTAAAACTGTCAGTAAAATGGAAGTTGAGGAAATCCCATCATATGGTTTCTTCCCAGACAGCACCTATCGATGACATATCAGACACCAAGTCACACAGCAAAACAGTTATACAAACATGGAGCATGAGTCCTCCGAACGAGTAAACATCACAGGGCTTCGTGGGATATATCACGTCCCGTGAATTATTTACTCGTTGGACCAGTGCAGGATCTGCGAACCGCACGCCACCATAGATGCTAGATTTCAGGTATGAAGTTCCCACAAAATCATTGACAAAGGAGAGACCAAAGTCCGTGAGGCAAGCTGTTCCATCGTCATCAATCAGGACATTGCCCTGTGGAAGAACGATCAATAATTCATCCTAAATCTCTTTCTCGCGAAGAGACAAACACTATGGAGGTCACCATGGATGACATCTCGACTGTGGACTGTGGAGGGTAATTATAAGTCACCACAATCACAGCTATGAAGTTGGTACGTACGATAGCTCAGACCAGCTGCAATATCCGCAAGCTGTGGCGAAGTTATTGGGTGTACCGCCATCTGAGTCACAATTAAAACCTACCAAATGGTGTCTCTGGGACAGTTTCAACATCTGGTGAACAGTGAGGTAGCCGGATAAAGATCCATTGGAGAACCACGGGGTGACTGTGCTTGGCAAGGGTCCGAAACCAGATACCACCCCGAGCAATGGGACGACATTCCTGTGTCGTAATCTCCCCCAAACTCTCAATTCCCTGCGGTGTTTCTGAGGAAAATGGTTGATCCATCCTCATTCCAGGAGATGGGAGACTCCTCACTTACCTTCCAATGAGCCCCTAGCTCCTCTTGGCTGGTCTTGACCACTTTCACCGCGACCTGATTACCTTGGTCAGCATGGACTCGATTACCCTTGGAACTGACCCAACCATGCAAGAAGATTCCCCTGAGGTCAAGTCACACTCCCAGACATCTCCAAAAGCCCCACTTTGGGTAGCATAGCCTTTCCTTCTTCTAATATTGGCAGTTGAATGCTTGAAGGGCAGTCCATTCAAGCGGTCTATAATAAGGAGGATATGTGCATTGTCTTCGAGGAAATTCGGGGGAACATGCCTTCATTTCCTTCTGTACAAGATTGCAGCTGCGTGTCAGAGAGTGCAGTGTAAGTACTGCGAGAACTTCATGTATTCCGTAAGCTGGGGAGCCTGAGGCACCTTGTGTTGAATGTGATCACATACCTGGCATTAAACATCGAACTTAGAAATGAAGATTCAGATTCTGTGCTGGAGGTATCCTCGCTGGATTGTAGTCTGTCGTCAACTCCAGAGGAACTTGTGCCAATATATAGCACATTCACGGAAGTGGTCTCGCCGCGAGGGGTCGGTGGGGCAATAACAGGGCTTGGTGGGACCAACCTAGTAAAAGACTTGGCCGTATGAAAACTCATATTTGTTGTCGAAGATGTGGGGCTGGAAGGGCTGGAATCGTTCCTTGGGTGATTGTGGGCCCCATCCCTGTTCTTCCCCTTGAAAACAATCGAGATCATCCCTCCCTTAGGACGTGCCGGTGCAGAAGGGGTAGATTTCTGGACAGAAGAACCAAAATAAGAACCACTCCCTTTCGCTTCCCAGCGATGATTCGTAGCGATCAGGTCGACGAGCCTCTTCTTGGATTCGGCTAGTTGAGGCCCTGGAAGGGTGGTGATGCAGGCGTGGTCATCGAATTCCATCTTGAGCCCCTTGAGACTAGAAGCATTTCTCTTCCACCAATCCTCCATATCCATTTCTTTCTCTAAATGAGTTACCAAGATGACCACCGGAGCAACCAGCCGTCGTGTGATGGCGCAAAAGGTGTCATAATATTTCACTGATGCCCTGGCCGCCCGAGATCCGCGAACGCAGTACACGAGGAGGTCAATCTCATGTATACGGTGCCTTTCTTTGAGAAACTTCTTGAGGTCATTTTCTGAACCACCTCCGAAGATGGCTCGAAAGATGCTGTGAGCTCCACCAAGACCATGGGTATCCCAAAGGTTATACTTTTGGCCATTCAGCATGGTCTCGTAACGGGCACTAACTTGTGTGCATGGTTGACTGTCATTCGAAACACGGGCGAAACCAGCCCCAAGGAGGAGGTTGATAGCAGAGCTTTTGCCAGACCCCACTTCTCCAAAAAAAACAATATTACGCTGAGTGTAAGGATGCTTGGGATGCATGGGAATGGTTGCACTGTGAGGGGTGGGGGGTACGACAACAGGGCTTGGTGATGCTAACTCTGCAGAGGACTCAGCGAGTGTAGGTCGGCCGACACCAAAACCAGTTAGGGATCCATCCTCTTTCTCTCTCAGATAAACAGTGTCTGATAGTGATCAGCAACTACGGTGGTCTGGAAATGGTATTGTTACCTTTGTATGTGGTTATAGAATAGTCCTTCAGTACCAATGCTTCGAGATGGTTCTCCAGGTCTTCACGCACCCATGATTGCCCCTGAATGACAATAGCTCAAACACGAGTGTGGGGAATGGGGAGATTTACTGACCTTTTCAGCTGTTTTGAGCATTCCAGTCCACTGACTATCATGGGTCACTGCGATTCTCGCAGCTGGTTCCTATAACACCATGAGCATCACTGCTACACCTCTTGATCCAGGTAAGATCAGAGACACTACAAACCTTTGTCAACAGATACTGATTAATGATTTCTGATGGATGGGATGCCTAGTGAGCAAACGGGTCAATCTATATTCAGGGTAGAAATGCAGAACAGCATTTACCTGTGATACATGTGGTACATGCTGGATTGTTACATTGCTTTTCGACATCTCTGTCACTGTAGCATTGGTCGACCCCCCCAGTAGTGATCCTAGGAACCAGGTAGGGCCAGAAAACATGTTGAACACTCCAGCCTTTTTCTCACTCGTTCCTGGGCCCGAGAGTCTGGGGGTGATTACAATTGCCCGTATGAAAACGGATTGGTTAGCATGCCCTTGACGGTCTGGTGGAGGCCCAATCTTGCGCTTAAAACGACCTGCAGGCTGCCAAACAGATTGTGTTCCTATGATCCGATCATCCACCTCCTTCAGGGTACAGTATACACCGACTGGGTTAGCGTTTGCAGCTGTCTGCGTGCTGAATGATGCAATGGACCATGAACACGTCTTGTAGAACCCAGTGAGTAGGTAGAGAGAGTTAGACCTTGGCCATCCAAGCCGATGCTTCCAAAGTTCGAGCCAATCGGCACCATGTTCTCTCGCGTGATCCTCAAATAGTCGCCTGTGATGCAGTCCGAGCTCAAACAATCATGCCCCTTGAGGTAGGATAATATGCGCTGCGTCATTAGACAAGGTGGCACTGTATTGTGTTGTTTTACAGCTAGTTCTGCGGTCAACTACCCATTGCATTATTGTGGGAGGAAGCACTAGCATACGTGAAACCGGACAGTGTCTCCACCTCCAATTGGTCAACATCCCATGGCGTTTCGGGGGACGAGACTACTTCTTGAGGCGCGATGTCTTCGTTACTGCGACGCACATCGTTTTCATCCATCGGTGGGAAGATTGGTGGAGTTCCAGGACGGGGATCAAAAACATTAAAAAAGACATCGAAGCCCCCATATTCATCGATAGTGCCGACATCCCCGATTCTGAGGCCCACACTCCGAAGATCTTGAGGTAGTGGGGGTGGCTCTGGATTCCATAGAGGATAGCCCTGTACGAAAAGATGTTTTGCAAACATGGCTTGCGGGGATTCGAGGGGAGGCATATTCGCACAGCTGGAGAGTGAAAACGAAGTACAGGGTGATGTTGTCAAGTCGACTAGTAAGAGATAGAGATATTGACATGCTACATCCTCGCGGTCAGTGGGGGATTTGGCCATCCTAATATTTGGTAATACGGTAAGTCTTGATTTGACAAATATCCTAATTCACCAGATAATTTAAACCCCACAACCTCTCTCACTCTCCACGGCCACGCAAGACGTCGGAGGGGGATGGAAATGCCGCGTCATCTCAGCCTAAGGCTGGTATTCTTCAACTTGTTGATTCGAGCCTAGTTCTATGGATAACACCATGGACAGTGTTTCCTGAAGACCCGATGGAACGAATTTAAAAGGCAATGAATGTGCAAGTTCATAGACATCACGCCATATGCGCACCCAAGCGCATCCTTCACCCTGCGCATTTTTTGCCCTTTGCCGCCTCTACCACGTTAGTTCACCTTCCTGCTGAATAATACCAGACCTTCCTAATGTAGCCCTTGCAACGTTAATCGTACCTTATCAGTGTTATTTAAAGAAAGGTCACATTTGATGGCATGCCAATGTGCTCCCATCCACCACCTCTCTATCTCTCACCCTCACTTTGGCTGTCTTAGACACGTCCGAAGATCGAGTAGAAATCGATATCAGCACAACTAGTAACAGCATGTCCGATCCGACGGGCCAGTCCAGCTATGACGCGATCGCGACGACGGACGTGGCGCTCGACTGGTGGCTCGATTTTGATACCCAGACGATCTCGGAATTGGTTGTCCATCGACTAAAAGTGCTCGCAGCAGACGGGGTAGACCGGCCCGGGGTCGTATACGCCGTCCTTTTCTTTGTCGCCGCTCTTGTTTTCGTTCGCACGACGCGCGATGAAGGTGCTGGAGCAATGATGGGAACCGTCTTCAGTGGGTCGCCTGTCCATAACCGGGATGTAGATTGGACACGTCGGATTTGGAGGTGGAGACGGTCGAGGTGAAGATTGGAGAGGAGGCGGCATGGGAGGGCGTCAAGGTGCGTCGAGTCCCCCAATGGTCTCCGTCTCCGTCCGGGTTTTGGGGTACCCAGTTGATTCTTGAACGCTCACCCCGATGCGCCCATACGGTTCTCGATCGGCGCAGCGCACCCAGTGATGGGGTGCTGCGCTGAGCATCCCGTTTCGCCAGGCCGTCGGTGCGAAGAACACGCTGGAAGGGGCGTGAGCGTCAAGGTGACATACAGGACCAAGGAGAGCAAGGGGTTGCAGTGGTTGGACCCCCAGTATGTTTCTGTTTTTTATTCTTGGACTCTTCCTGGAGTCAAGTGCGCTGAGCATGGATCTGTACTCGGCAGGCAGACACAGGGAAAGACGCACCCATACTGCCTATCTACGTGCGTTGGTGCCTATTCAAGGTATGTGTGGGTCGTCGACATGCCTGTTTATGTATTTGATGAATGGATTGACGTGATCGGGTGTGGATACACCCTCGGTGAAGATCGTACGTGCACTCTCGGTGATTCCGATTCTGGAGCATTGACTTGAACTAATTTGGACGCTTCCTCCCTTCTTTTCTCGCTGGAACATGTTGGTACCTGGATAGGGATACACCGCATACGTCACGTCCGTGCTACCCGTACTCGTGCTCGCTCATATCTGCCATGCCGTTCCGCTCCTTCTCTGAAACACTTTCCGAGCACAGACGACCGCGGAAAGAAGTCGGTAACACGAGTATAATCAGTGATCGCGTGGTATCGTAGACGTACCGCCCATGACTCAACAAGCTGTAGGAAGCCGTTGGGCAGCGACGAAGGCGAAAGGCGAGTTCGAATGGGAATAAGGTTTGATGGAAGGGTGAGTGATGATGCATGATCTTGATCGGATCAGGAGACAAAATGAGGATTAGACAGCGAGGTGATAAGTGGTACTAGTGAACGGCGAGAGATGGCTTGTCGAGATTTGAGCGACAAACTGTTTGGACTGACTAGTGTGCAATTAGCTGACATTTAGTATTAGAGAGACATTATATTTATACATTGTAGTGCGAGTGGCACAAGGGATGAGGATACAAAGAAAGGGATACGACGTCATAGATGAAAGAAAGTAAACGTGGTGACGGAGTGAAAAGTGAAGAGGTGAAGGGCGAGAGAGCGAGTCTAGACATACACGCGTCCTGCGCGTGCCGCTGACCCCTGTTCGTTGGTGAGTAGCACGAACAGATTCCTTACAAAGCTGATGTGACGGATAGCCCGTACCGATCCCGTCATATCTCCTCACCATCGCCTTGGAGCAACGTGGTCTATCGCGCATTCTGAGTACCCGAGGGAATGCCGTGGACGAGCGGTGTATGGGACGAATCAGAACTCGTGGATGCGCCGTGGTGAGAGTTCACGAAGATGCACCGAGGTGAGACGTATAAATGGACCGATCAAACCATGGGCTGTTGAGATCACGATCGAGTAAAAGTTTTGGGCGTGCGACTTGTTGCTATTGCAGCCCACGTTTCCTCATGGTGGCATGGTATATATTGTGTATGCGATAGTGTTGATCGGGCTTCGGGCTGTTCATGTGTGTCCGGCAAGAAGATGCATCCCGTACGTCTGCTCTCGGATGGAAGAGTAGTACGCATCAGCTTTCCTAAGCGCTCATTTGGCTGCCCAATGGGCAGCCTGTTTTGGAAGGACCCTTAATTCCCTTTTTCGCCGACCTATCCTCCAATCACAGCTCTCAACTGACCTACGAAAGTGTCGTCAAGCGGTAACGTCATGTAGTGTCTCTGCAGATGCGGTCGAGTACTACGTGCCGTTATCCTTCGCCAACAACGTACCATCTCGCATAACCCCGAATTGTGCCACGACACGACGGGCAAACTTGGCCTTGCTCGAAACCTCGTCTCATGATCCTTTTTTTGCTTGGAGTAGTGGTCTTTCTGGAACGCCTTGAATCAGAATCGATCGCGCCCCTCTTACACGTCCACGTAGACCACCTCGGCTTCGTATACACGCTCGCGGACACGCCCAACGCCGAGCTCCTCCTTCTTTCTACCAAGTCGCGTTGTGCGACTCCGTGTTATCGAGCGCGGCGATCGCATACTGACGCAGCGTGATGGATCGTTGGCGTGGACCAAACGAACATGATCAAGGGCCGGATGTTTTGTAGGCCGGTCTTCAGGGCGATGGCCAGCGTCGATCGGAGATTGGCGGTGCGGATGTATGGTGCGTTCATCCGATCTCGAGAAGTTTGATGGAAAAAGTGGTATGGGCGTGGGTTTGCGTTGGATGGAGCTGAGCACTAATGTGAAGTTCTTTGGTTAGGATTCGGGGATATTTGCGGCGATGTAGGACGCCATGGGAACAACAGACGGACATGAACACGGACTCATTGTCTGGACAATTAGTCCAATCATCACCTTTCTATCGCTCGTGTCGCAGGGCCATCAGTGCCCTTGCATACACCCCGGCCATCTCATCGCACATGCCCACAGCCCCCAGCAACGCCAACACCTCTAGGTTGCGATCGTGCTACTTGAAATCGCCCCATAAGTCTATAAGCACGTCGTCCTTTTTCGACGCCGCCGCCGGCTGCGCAGCAAAAAGCCTATTGTTCGTACTACGCGCCGTACTCCCACTCCATATATCCGTCGTGTTGAGCGCGTTGGCACTGCTAGTACCGGCGTTGGAAGTGCACAACACGCCCTTCGTCCCGGTGAACGCGCTCGTGGCAGCGGGCGCACCCCAAACGCTGGCCGATCTCGACGGGTTAGGGATGGCGCCATTCCTTCCCGAGGAGATGCCCCCCAGAGGCCCGGTGCCGATGGTCCCCACCCTGCTGATCGACTGCTGCGATGACGATTGAGACGGCGCGTGCCCATGGGTCAGGGCAAGGGGAGCACTGCCGA
Organism: Retiboletus fuscus; assembly: GCA_038093795.1. Classification (NCBI taxonomy): domain Eukaryota; kingdom Fungi; phylum Basidiomycota; class Agaricomycetes; order Boletales; family Boletaceae; genus Retiboletus; species Retiboletus fuscus. Next base: position 21,660 of record JBBPSV010000134.1, read on the forward strand.
GGGCGTCCCAAGACGACGGCGCTGACGCGAATTGACCAAACGCGTCCGAGGGCTGGACGGACTGGGTGGGTGTGGCGAAGAAGAGGGAGAGAATGTCTTGTCTGACGTCTTTGGCAGGGTTGGGGCGCTGAGGCGGTTGCGAGACGGGGGTTGCATGAAATTCCAGCGAGAAGAGGTCGTCGATGGGCTTTTGTTGCTGTTGTTGCTGAAGCTGGGGTTGGGACGGAGACTGGGACTGGGACTGGGACTTGGGTGATTGGGATAGGGTAGAGGGAACTTGGACGCGTCCGGCGACGGCGGCGGAGAGGAGTTGTCGGGATTGGGAGAAAGAGTGAGCGGTGTCTTGTCGAAAGGTGGTAGGAGAGTGGACGGAAGGGGAGGCGGGGCGGGGGCGGAGAGACTCACGGTGGATGCACGGTGGGTGTGTGCGTTTGCGGGCATCAGTCCTTCCCGCCCGGCAGCAGAACGGGCAGTGGGAAGAGGGGAGAGGAAGAGGACAGCACAAATGAATCAGGGAGGGACAAGAAAGGCGACTCACTAGTACTAGTAGTATCAGGCGTGACCGACAACCTGAATGCGGCCCATCTAGAGATGACAGTGTCAAGAGACAACAATCCGTTGTCCCCCCGATCTTGCGTCGGTCCCCGGTCACAGGATCTGAATAGCCCGAATCGTGACTTGAGCTGCGTGGAAGTACTGGTCCGTGTAATCACCGTCCGAGTCCCATCGCTCGCGTCGGCGGGCCATTAGTGCCCTTGTGTACATCCTGGCCATCTCATCGTACACAGTGCCCGCTCTCTGGCACAGCAACGCCAACACCTCTTGGTTGCGATCGTACTATCCGAAATCGCCCCACAAGTCTCCAAACACGTTGCCCATTTTGATCGCCGCCGCCGGCTGGGGCGGCATGCACATCGTCCCGGCGAACGCGTTCGTGATCGATGCGGCGGGCGCACCCGGACCCTAAATATTGGCCGATGGTGTCGGGTTGGGGATGGCGGGAGAATTTCAGGCTCGTCTGTCTCTTTCATAATGCAGTGTTGGCTCTAGTTCGAGTCCCATTCGCGATCGTGGCCATTATCGACTCATACCATAGAATGTGCCTCCAGTGGTACGGCTGGTACGCGTTGCTTTGTCTTTTGAAGTAATCCCCGCATTCATAGAAACAGACAGATCCACTGCAAGTCGAGCACGTTGTGAGCCTGTGGGTGTCACACAGGCAATCCGAGCCGGAAAGAAACACTCTGATGAATGAAGTGTCGAAACAATGCAACATTTTAGGCTGCGCTAGACGTTATTTGGATCGGACATTGCATGTCTACTTGGCTTGAAGCTAGCTCAGGTCACCTGAGGTGAATGCAGCCTCGCAACACACTCCATGTCAGTGAGCCTACGTCGACCTTTGTAACATAGCATGTTTACTTGATACATGCTGACGACTGTAGACCATAAAAAATAACCATTCACTACTCAGTGAACCAGGGACCCATTCGCGAAGGTTCGGTGGTCATCGTGCACTCCGAACGTGCGTGTCCGCAGAGGATAGGATAGTCCAATGGGCCAGTTCAAAACCAGATTGCCGCGCCAACCCGGTTCTCTTACTGTTCTCTTCTGGTTCATAGTCAACATCGACAATCTCCACGCCTTGACAGACATCGCACGCGCCACAGAAAATCTGAGCCTGCGGTAGGTGCATCACGTATGAAGGTATCAAAGCGTCGAGAGTCCATACTTCATTTCGGACGAGGACACTCTGAGCCTGTCCATCATCCATCTTTCCACCTCACAGCGGACAACTGAAATGCGTATCCGCAATAAAAGAAAATGCATCCACAGTTTCATTGCTCGTCCACATCAAAGATTGCAAGATGGACGATTCTTTGATATAAAAGTTGTCCTGCCAAGGTCAGCGAAAAAGCGACCATTCCTACGTCCCTGGACCCGACATCCGCAATGCCCATCAGCCGTTACACACCCGAGTTGTTCGCTGTTTTGAAAGTTAAGTTTCCCCCTCTTCACCCTCACTAATTCAGCTCGCTGACCCTTCGTTTGTCCCCGCCCCTCAGCCTATGCTGCGAACCTTGAACCTACGCCCAAACGCGAGTTCGAGGTTTTACACAACGGAACCCATTGATTCAGGTCTCACAGGGCTACCTCCTGATCAGGATCGCACAATTCGAGCGAGGTGACCACTCCACCACCACTGAGCCATCTCCATCCCCACCTCGACCAAGCGCAGCGTCGGTAACTTTTACGAGATCGGGGGCAGCCTCCAGAACGGATATTTCACCCATTATATCATCAACAATCATCACGCCAAGTGGACGCAACACGAGAGGGGCACGCACCTTGTCGGGTATGTAGCGCCGAGTTACCTGGAGGCAGTGGAGACGCCTTTTTCGCTGGTTCCGATCCAGCAAGGGCGGCTAGATTACAACTGCCAGACATTGGTGGTGGAGGCATTGAAGGGATTAAACAATCCGCACATGTACGCCGTGGAGATGGACTACGGTCAATGGTATCGGCAGATGGTGATTGTCGAAGCGGCATGGAATGTGGGGGATGCTTGAGTGAGTGCTTCCTTGGATCATCGAGGGTGTGAAGAAAGATGAAAAGGTGTATGAAAAGGTTTGGAAAAGACGAAGGAAATGTAGCATTGATTTAAAACGGGCTCGACATTTACACTTGAGTATGAAACATCCATCGATTGTAACCTGCACTGTTTTCACATCCTAATATTCTTATCTCAGTCAAGGTAGTTTGTCGAGGCTCGCAGGTGGATTTGAAAACATTCATTCAGGCCGACTGATTTCCCTATTTGTTCGCTTTGTGATTCCTTGCTTGCATTGGACTGGTCAATCTTACCCAATCTCATAAGTTGTCGTATGCTGCTTATGTCTTTCCCGACATTGACCCGTATCTCATAAACTTGAAGTGGAGATCAACTGATTGGGGAACAGACAGAATGGAAGCATTGAGAATCCAAGCTTGGTATTGCGGCATGGTGAAAGTTACAATAACTGCTGTGGACATTAGTCAAGGATCATATGCACTTGCCAATCTGCAAGTCGGAACCGGGTTAGCTGAGCCCATTGCCAGTGGGCTCACCAATACCTATTGAAAGATGGTTTTTTTTTAAAAACCCTAAATTTCCTCTTTCGCCGACCTGTCCTCTAATCATGCCCCTGGAATGGCCTGTAAAAGCGATAACGGCATACAGTGAGTTGCAGATCCGGCCCGGTACCGCCAGCCTTGGACATGTCGTCACCTTGTATTTATTGAGAACACACTCGGCGAATCACTCTGGAACAAAATCACAATACTAATGCCGCGCCACCCCCTGTGTGATTCAGAAATTCTTCAACGCGGCAGAGAGTTCGAACACATTAAGACTCCAAAACCGAACCAATGTCCATTTCAATTAAACAAACACACTACGACTTTCGAAATGATCAGCCAATTGAGGTGAACCACTCCACTAAACTCGATCGCCATGACACCTTCCATCCGGATGCTCACGCACCGATGTTGATAGGGCTGCAGTCAATACCGACAAGGCCGTTCTAATAATGGCGTTCAGAAATCACTTCATACCATTTTCAAAACAGAGGATACATACGTCGAAGTTGTGTTGGCAGCAAAGAGGCTGTTGCTGGCAGTTGGCACCAGTACCGGCAATAGGGCTGCAGTGGAGACCAACGAGGACATCAACACCGGCAAGAACAGAACCGATCAGACTCCCAACACCCATTCCCTGAAGCTCAGACTGAATAGCTGGACTGCTGGACTACACCAGCAGAGAACACATCGAATTCAGTTCAACTTCAACGTCAAACAAAACAGCATCATGGATTTACCGAGCCAGACGTGTTGCAGCAGTTCGCTTGGGAAGTGTTGCACTGGGCAGAGACCAGGAGAGCAAGGGGGAGAAGGGCGAAGACACGAGCAAACATGGCGAAGGATAGAGAGGAGTGGATGGCTGATGAGAGTAGACGGGAAATGTGGGTGATTGACCTGCTAGTCAAGGTTGGTCTCCCCGTCTTTTTATACCTGCTGGGCAAGACCCCGTCAGATGATTTACGTTCTCTGCAAGACAAATTTTGACCATCTCTCCAGCCGCGTCACTCAGCCTGGCAGTGAACCTGAGTAAAGTAGACAAGTAACAACGTGATCGCCTAAAGGTCCATTTGAGTCTCAGCTCTGATTGGTGGGTTTATCGAAGAAATTACCATATGGAGACTAGTTTGAGATTTGTCTCGGGTGAGTAGGATCAAATTTGAATAGGATTTTGTCTCGACCTGATTTATGAGGGGCCAGATGCGGTCGAATTCTACAACATAATAATTTGGCGGCCTCATCGTCGAGAATCAACTATTACAGACTTCGCTCGTTAAAATCGCTCTTGTCTCTCTACTGACCACAGAGCCTCCCAAAAACCCATGGTTCCGATTCAACAGACGAAGATACGACCGAGCCAATAATCGCATGCTTTTAGCACGATGCAGGCATGTCTGTCAAGTTCAAGTTCGTTCGAGTTCCATTCCAAGTCCCAAAAATAATGTGTACTAATTGGCCAGGGTTGTGTCGGGAATGTAACCGACGTAGTAAGGTACCGTATACCTGCATGCATGCCCGTCGGAGTCTTGCGCGGGCCAGACCAGGAGTCCATGACATCGAACGATGAGCGCCCTGAACGGTCCCACTTTGTATGTTTGATCCCCACTTCAACTCTGCATTTCGTGTCCCACAACTACGAGCCAAAGTATGTGATTATTGGCTTGGTCCCATCTTCGTCTGTTTGAATCGGAAGCCCTGAGTTTTGGGAGGCTCCGGGGTCAGTGGCTCGTTCTCGTCTTCCTTGAGTTGTGCAAAAATCCAGTTGAGGGCGCCAACGGGCCGGACGCCTCCTTGTGTCAACAACCTTTCGACGACCCACTGTTCCTTGATCTACCTGGTATAGTCTGGGTATACAATTCGAAATAAGGTGATTTCTGCGACTTGAACGTGTCCTACCCGTCTTCCTCACCGCCATCTTCGCCCGACACGTGTGAGAAGAGGCGGTCGAAGGGGGCTTCGTCGAGCTCTTTGGGGAAGACGAGTTGCCAATTGAGTTGTTGGATCGGTTTAGCCCAGGCGTAGGGCAGAACGTGTCGTCGTCGACGCCCAGACCATCTTCACCCGAGACACTGGTGTACGCTACGATAAAGTCACCAGGAGATGACATGTAGGTATCGTTGACGAGACGTACAAGAAGCAAATTCTTCGTGATGGCATTGTTCGCAGGTGAGTCACGGTCTGTTTGTCGCTCTGGTAATGCTCGGAGGGTACCACAGTTGGGACAAAAGAGCAGAGACCCTGGCATCAACGATCAGTGCCAATCAGTCGTCTCCGGAGGTCGAGTGGGACGGCCAACTTGCCGATCTTGTGTGCAAGGGCAGGCATATCGACCCGTGGCGCTACGCACTTTTGAGTTTTGCAAAGTGCACCCACTGGCCGCCTCGTGTTGACTACCGTCTTGTTTTCAGCTCGCTATATGATCACGAGCACAGAGTCACGACACCGAGTGGAATGAGCCAAAATCAGACTGTTCTCTTTCCCTCGCTCTTCCCATTCCAGTATTCCGACATCGCCCAACGGTGCCGTTGCACACAGCGTCTGACGTACCATGCAAAAAGACGTGCATACCGGGCTGGTCTCCGTATCGACACATCCAAGGCGCTCTACACAGCCCGACGGGCATCATTCTGCTGCCTCGATTCAGCCACTCCCCCTCTTGGACTGGACTGCTGGCAGTTCGACGCGCATAGTCACCGTGATCGAGAGAGAAGACTCAAGAGGACTACTCGGATTCGACCGCAGAAGACGAGCGCATGGCTGGTTTGGGTTAGAGGCTGGCGCCGACGCGTTTGGCAGCGCCTGGGGTCGTCGTGCAAAAGGTGCCAGGGATGCTATGCTTATCACCACTCGGGCTCGGGCTCAGTTTGAACTTGAACGTCGACGATGCGGATGCAAGCGATCTGCTGGTGTGCTACAGTGGAGGTCGCGGCCGTTGCCAAACTTGCCAGAGGACGAATATTTAATGTGGGATGGAAGCGACGACGTTCGGATCGGTGGTCAGTTACACAAAGTCACCATGAGATGCGTGAGCATGGCGGTTGCTAGTGCTGATATTGCTCGAGCCTCGCGAGGAAGGTCTCTAGAACGCGTGCCAGTGACCTTAGAGCGGCAGGATCACGTGCCCCATACGTCGATCGTGGCTGTGCCCCTTTTTGGAACAACGGACTCGGAAGAGCAAGCGACTTGCTTTGTGTCTGAGACATCCGCGGCGTAGCGCATTCCATCCTTGCACAATAAGGAGTGGCGGGCAGCGGTTAAATATCGCGTCTTTCTCGCCAGTCTCGCTGTCTGGCACCCTCCCGATTTTTTCTTCTGCATTGTGCCTATTTCACGCAGGGCGTGACCTCATCGGCTACTATAAAACAGCTGGGCACAGCATTCGTTTGCTATATTCCCCCCTCTCTCCTTCTCTTACACGCTCACCACTTTTGCGTGTCCACCGTCATGGCCCGCTCCTCGTTTTCCAATGCTGCTTTTGCCCTGCTCGCCCGAAGACTCCGCCATACCAGCGCTCGCTACGACCGGATCGCACACCAGATCCGCTGTCGCATCCGTCGGACACACCACGCCAAACGACGCGCCTACTGGGTCGGTCTACGCATCGACACGTCCAAAGCACGCGCGTGTCCCGCAAAGTATGTCTCCATCCACCCGCCCCCTGTCCTGGACAGGTCTGCCAGCAGCCCGAGCTGGGTGGGCACGCCCGCCAGGGCCAACGCGTATTCCACTACTAGCTCAGAGACCTGGACCAGGACCGGGCTTGGGCTCGGGATGGGGTGCGAGGCACCCGGGGCGAGTCAGGGGAACGCATATATGCGTGGAATGCCGACGAGAAACTTGCCCAAGGTCGTGGTGCGGAGGCGCCACCGCGATGGACGGCAGCGCATCGTATTGCGTCTGCCACCTCTCAAGCTCCAGTTAAACGTCGGCTGTCCGTGTAGCGCTGGGGCATCCCAGTTTCAGGGACCGGTGCCAGGTGCACCACGGTTGTCGCCGAGACAGTTGCCCGAGGATGAGTGTGGCATGGAGGATATGATGCTCGAATCGTCGTCGTCGTCATCATGTACGTGTGATCTTGTGTGGTGGATATGGTCTGCAAACTGACTGAGCTCTGATTTTTTCGAATAGCCACGGATGGGTCGGAGTCGTTGTTGACGCCGGTATGTGGGGTATTTGTGATCACCTCCGTTGGCTGCTGAACTGGACGTACAGATCGACGTCCGGGTTTACTCTGGCCTCTGTATCACTGTTCCACCGCGGAATCTGAAGCGGAAGCTGCAAGACCTCGAAGACGAGAATGTCATGTTATCTCAGCAGCCCAAGGTCGGTTTTCTTGTCAACTCGAGCCTAGTTCTATTGCTGACACATGAACAGCGTTTCTTGAAGGCCAGGTGGGACGAATCTCAGAATCAATGATGAGCCCCTGACTCGTCACGAACGCTCATCCACGGACATGACGCTATACCATCCATCCAGACATGTTCCATCGCATCCTGCATCAACGTATTTTGGACAGTTTTTCTAGTGCACTGCCGTGGCCAGTGTACTTGTGTATCGTTCATTTGGACCATTTTCGCGTCTACTACATTAGATCACCTTCCTTTTGGACGATACCGGACCTTCCTAATGTAGCCCTCGCAGTGTTTATCGTATCTTATTAATTTTATTAAAACAAGATCATTCCGTAAATGTACTCATCAAATGGAGAGAAAACTATGAGCGGACTGCACTTTTCTCCAGTTTGATATCATGCATAACGACGAGAGAGGTTTTTAGGCAGAAAATATAGATCAAGCAGAAGGCGGCAAATTGTCGAGTGTTTCCTTACGAGTGAGAGTGCTGAAGGTTCGCGCTACTGATATGCTTTGACAATACGCAAACGTAAATTCGAAGCTGAGACAAGGAGCAATTCGTACACCGCCGCCGATTTGTACGTTGTAGTGAATGAGCGACTGATAAGCATCCTCATGACCTTTGAGCACGAACGATTAGCTAGGGCGAATAAGTGCCATAACTGACCTGTGTGTGGTTGCTGAAGGCGCGAAAGATGGAGTTCCTCGACGTGTAGGTCTGTCGTTCGCGATGAGTACACATAATATACAGAGAACGATACATACTATCGCGACGCAACAGTGGAAGGACGATTTGGTGGAGTACTTCGGGGAGAACGGGGAGGCGAGCAAGGCGCTGCGGGAGGTTCTGTGTGACGCACGTCGTTTCGTTGGCGTGCATGTATGGTATCAAAGGAGAGTCATCTAACATCATGCAGTGGTATGATATACAATGAGCTGCACTGTCCATGGCATACACAGAACATCCAAGAGTCCATAGAATACGTGACGTCGATCACCAAGTCGTGCGAAGAGTTCAGAGGGTAGCCCGTCGCCATTGCGCCTCGTTCCACCAGGCCCCCGGGAAATATCCGTCAGCCGGAACGCTAACCTTGGGCTGTCGAGAAAACACGGTATCTTCCTCCGCTCCGACATCGTACCGCTTCCGCTTCAGACGGGGCGGCGGAACCGTGATACCAAGTCCGTGGCCAGCGTACACCACCTCGAACTGCGCATTAGGATCAGTCACGATCAATATCCTCCATCGTCGCACTCACCTGCGTCAACGCCGAATCTGACACGTAAGTGGCACCTCGGCAAACGGAATCGCACGCATGCGACGAAAATGACACCGACTCCAACGTCGTCGCCTGGATCCCACTGGTATCTTCCTCCTCTGGCAACGGTCGTGG
>JBBPSV010000135.1:0-30469 GCA_038093795.1 Retiboletus fuscus
ATGTATCTCAATGGTATGTAAACTGAATCACATGACCTAGGGGGCATATTTGTAGCCAAGAGTGAGTACTATTTATAACCCCACCAAAGCTAAGCGAAATTCCCACAGTGTCTGGCAGTGCGCTTTGTGCACTGCTGTCAAGGTTAGTTATGGAAAGGGTTTTTGAGGTCACTGTATATGCAGTCTTGATAAGTAAGTACCCCTTTGCAATTTTGCCAGTCTGAAAGCCGAGAGCGAAAGGCTGAGGGGAGATTCTCATTGACTGCTTGGAGGGAGGTTAGGGCAAAGGGATCATTTGCAGAGGCCAAATGATTTTGGTGGAGAGAGCGATGTCAATAACGTTAATGAAGAGGGATGGAGGAAGTAAGGTAACCAGGGAGTTATCTGACGCATTCATAGGAAAATGGTCCATGTGGTGAGATAGGGCGTCAGGGGCGGTCAACTGAGATCTGGGTACATGGATCAGTTTGAGGTCAAAGTTGGCTAGATCAAGCAGCCAGCACACTTGTCGTTGGTTGAGGGTGTGAGGTTTGCGGAAGTAGGTGAGGTTTTTGTGATCCATAAACACTTGTACCTGATGAGGGGATCCCCGTAGATAGTGGGACCAGGTCTTGAGTGCCTGAATAATGGCTAGGAGTTCTCAGTCATGAATATCATAATTCCATTGGGCAGAGTCAAAACTTTGGGAAAGATAAGAGCAGGGGTGCCACTCTTTGTTGGTGTCTTCTTGGAGGAGAATTCCTCCAGAGGCGTAGAGAGAAGTGTTGGTAGTGATGGCAAAGGGGGTGGAAAGATCTGGGACCCTGAGAATGGGTTAGGACGCGAACTGTTCTTTGAGGAGGCAAAATGCAGTTTGGCAAGAGTCGTCCCAGGACCAGATAGTAGTTTTCTTGGTCAAGTCTATGAGAGGTTGGGCTATGGTCGAGTAATCGGGAATGAATCGGCAATAGAAATTAGCAAAGCCTAAAAAGGATCAGACTTGTTTTACAGAGGTGGGGGTTGGCCAATGAGCAATCCCATCTAGCTTGGTGGGATCCATGGTGATCTCATCGGGTCAGATGATCATTCCCAAGTATTCGACCTTGTCATGATCGAAGAAGCACTTTTCCGGTTTTAGGTGGAGGTGGAGTTCCTCCATTCGCTGCAATACATGATGGGTTTGCTCAGTATGGGTTTTCTGGTCAGAGGAGAAGATGAGGAGGTCGTCCATATAGATAAATAACCATCCCTCAGTGATGAGGTCTCTAAAGAAGTCATTCATGAATTGTTGGAAGGTGGGAGGGGAGTTAGTTAAGTCAAAGAACATAACATTGGGCTCAAATAACCCGTGGTGAGTAATAAAAGTGGCTTTCCACTGGTTCCCTTCCTTTATCCAAACGTTGTTATATCCCCATCATACATCCATTTTGGTGAACACTTTTGCTCTGCAAATTCGATCCATGAAGTTCTGAAAAAGGGGAAGTGGGTAGGCATCGCGAATGGTTTGCTCATTTAGTCATCAGTAATCCTGGCAGGGGCATAAGCCAGATTTCTGCCCTGGCTGTGCCTTCTTCCTAACGAAGAAGAAGGGAGAGGCTTGCAGGGATTTTGATGGGGAAATTTTGCCAGAGGCCAGGTTCTCGTCAATGAACTTATCCATGGCTTGCTGTTCATTGGCTGAGAGGGGGTAGATCTTAGCGATGTGGGGAATGAAATCTTCTCGGAGGTTAATGGCATGGTCATAGGGATGGGATGGGGGAAGAACGTTTGTGGCTTCTTCGGCAAAGACTTCTTTATATCTAGCATACTCTCCTGGAAGGGTGGACATGATAGAGAGGCAAGAAATTACAGGGGCTGGGATAAACCGTGATCCACATCGGATGATCTGATTAACAGTGTAGTGATCGTGGGCCTGAGTGAGGAAGTTGCATTCGTCTTCCCAACTGTTATAGGCATATAGACATTCATCCTGAACTGAGTTCATGAAGACATGTCAAGGAGGTGGTTTTGGAGGAGCAATGAGGTTATTCTGGCATAGATAAGCCCCTTGATGGAGGGAAAAGAGAAGCTTGGATTCATTGGTGGTTTCCACGATTCGGAGGGTGCTTTTTGCCCAATCAATGGTCGGATTAGCTTTCTGTAACCAGGGGATTCCTAAGAATATATTGTCCTTGCTTAGGTGCATGACATGGCAGGAGACCTGGTGGACTAATCCTTCTGTTGAGATGAAGAGGTCAGCGGTATATCAGATGGTTCCCCTGTTATTGATGGTCCCATCAGCATTCTTGGCAAAGACTGGCGGGTTGAGTTTGGTTAGCAGAATCTTGTATTTCTTGGCAAATCCCCAGTCAATACAGCAGATGTCCACCCCACTGTTGATCAAGGCTCTCGTGTCAATGGTTTGTAAGGTGTGCTCGGGAATGATAACTTGTACTGGAATTTGCATAGATTTCGTAGTAGAAGTTACAAGTACCGAAGCACCAGGGGACATAGACATTATGGCAGGTCCCCGCTTTAAAAATCCTGGGAAAAAGAAACTCTTCTAAATGCTACCCCATCCTCGTCTTCATCGTCATCAGGAATTTCTTCTAACTTGGGAAGGTCCAAGGTAGCGACAGCTTTGACTGAGGGTTTCCTACCTTTGGGAAATTCAGGGCAGTTAATAGAGAGGTGCCCTCCTTTTCAGCAGTAGAAGCAGAGGTTGTTCTCAATGCAGCATTTTCGTTCTGCAGGCATTAGCTTGGAGATGGGAGCAGTACATATGACGTCCACATCCATGGTGTCAGGATTGGGAGCAGCTGTTTTCAGGGTGGAGTGGAATCCATGGAAGACCTTTCCGCTTCCTCGCTTTGCAAGGTCCCTGGCCTGCTCCTTCATGGCGGCGAAGCGGGCTGCCTTGATATACCAGTTTTCAATCTTGTCAGGAGGGGTCTCCATGCTCTGGATCTTCCACATAAGGGGTTCAGGGATCCCAATGGTGTTACGAGTTGACCTGGCCCCATTTATTTTCTTTACTTTCGTCCTTCAATAGCTTAGTCTCAGCAGATCACCTTCCGCTTTGCCTGGCGTAACCCAGACCCATCTCGCACGGCATGTAGGTCATTTACCCACGGACTGTATCATACCTTTCATTTCTGACTAATGACTCCACTGTCATTGTCGCTTCGGGTCGCTCTGACCGCTTCCTTGTTTCATGATAATCTTTGATAGACAGCTGCTTCTGATCAACACTGATCAACAGATCCGCAGCAGATATGACTCACTTTGACTCATCCCAAGTCCTTACGCTTCCCAAGTCATATCTCTCTTTGTTCCTCGTTTTCCCGCTCGTTCCATATGGTTCTACAACCTTCCATGGTCCAAGTATATAAACCTTAGTCTCTACGCTTGTATTCTCTAAGCTAGAGCTACTCAATCATACTCTTGAGATAATTCCTATGCTCGATCTCCCAAGACTGGAATAAGACTCGTCCTCTTCGGACTCATCATATCCTTCGACACTGAGCATGCTCTTCGTGAGCAGATACCTTGCCCGAAGGCCTTCGTCGTACTGTAGCGTCTAGAATGCTGGTACTCCTCAGTCCCAGAACTCACCCTTGAGTCTATGCTCGACCCTATCCAGGCCAAGCGTAACAAAAGCTCTAGCTTACCACGTCACGGCTACCATCGAGTAGACCCTTTTCCTCAGCCCGACCGCCACCAATCTCCACCTCATGGAGAGCCACAGAACAGCAAACCGCTGAATCCTCAGCCTCAGAAACATTGGACTCTGAAGCCTCCACTGAAGGCTCTGATAACCCCGACCTCGACCTCGAGCTACACTCCCCATCCGCAGAAGCAGAATCACAAGAACTCTCTAGACTACTGTCTCACCAGCTTTCAGCAGGAGCAGTTATCCCTCGTAGCCCCACCCCACCGTCACCGACACCAATCGCTCAAAGTGGTCGTATCTTCCCAGCCACGGCACCACCCGCTCCCCAACCCCAGACCCCTGTTATGGGAACCAAGCCCACAGAAATCCACCTCAGAGTCCCTGAGGACTTCGACAGAAATCTCACGAAAGCGAAGCCTTGGCTTCGCTCGGTACAACTGTACCTATCCATCAATGCAGAAATCTACAATGACGATGCTAGGCGAATCGCCTATGCACTCTCTTTCATGAAGAAAGGTACGGCATCCACTTGGGCCGATACCTTCAGAGAATCCAAGATCTCAGGCAGAGGCTTCTCACTCGGGAAGTGGTCCGACTTCGTTTCCGACTTTGAAGGAGTTTTCTCCCATTCAGAATCGGTTACCAATGTGCTCACTTGGCTTGCCACCAAGCGAATGATCCCAGGAAAGAAGGGCGAGTTTTCCCCTTCTTTAGCTAACTACACCGCCCAGTTTAGGTCCAAGGTATCTGCCACAGGAGTAACTGACGATTCGGTTTTAGTCTCCTATTACTCTGCGGGTATATCCGAGGATCTAATGTTTGACATTCTCTGGATGGAGAACCCCCCCACCACAGTCACCAGCTGGTATAAGAAGGCGGCTCTCTTCGACTCACACCGCCGCCGAGCCCAAGGGATCGCACAGCAACACAAGAAACCTGGTATTCCGTATGTACCTACTCACTCGAAGAAGGAAGACAAAGACCCCGACGCCATGGACGTTGACGTGGTCCGACTTCCTCCAAAGCTCACTGAAGCTGAAAGGCAGAAGTGTTTCAAGGAAGGTCACTGCCTCCAATGCCACCAGACTGGCCATATGGCAAAGGAATGCAAGGCCTATGACTCATCCAAGAACCCCAAGAAGACCCGAAAGGTGAAGAAGGATGACATTCCTGAGCTAGCTCACTGCGAAGATGATGACGAAGTCGAGTCGGTGGCCAGGATTTCCTTCCCCTGCAAGGATTTTTATAACAGAGGACCCCGTCAATGCGGACTCCTCCTAGATGTGCCAATATACTAGTATCTGAGACTCACAAATCTATGCAGATCCCAGTGACATCCACGCCTTGATCGACAGTGGCGCCAACATCTCCTACATTGATTGGGACTTCGTGCGAAAACACAAACTCCCCATCACCCGACTACCAAAACCCATCCCAGTTTGAAACGTCGACCAATCTAGCAACTCCCACGGAGCCATCAGGTTCATCTGTACCCTCTATGCCAACACTGGAGGAATCACCCAGAAGGTTCTCTTCCACGTCATGTCCTGTGGAAGTGAGAATGTCATCCTTGGACTCCCTTGGCTCCGCTCTACCAACCCGAAGATTGACTGGTTCAAACAGACAATCGACATCCCCAAATCCTGCGACCAATCCAAGGTTCTTTTCCAGGAACACAACGTCGCTACCTCTGAGTATAGCAATCGATTCAAGAGACCCAGCTTTGACTGGACCCCCCCTTGCCAAGTTAAGGTTAACTGCGTTGACCACGCTCGACTTTATGAATACCTTGATGAAGAATCAGAGAACGAGTTCTGTCAAAGAGCTCACGATCACTATTGCATAGGTTGGATCCAACAGTGTGGATCGTGATTCTACCCCTTAGGATCCCTGGTCATCGCCAAGATCACCTCCGCTATGCAGCTCGCGCAAGCAGAGTTCAACAAGAAACCCGAGGTCACCCTCCCAGCGGAGTATGAGCAATTCCGAAAGGTGTTTGAAGAATGACTAATCGGACAACTCCCGCCGGAACGGCCTTACGACCATCAGATTAACCTTAAAGAAGGCTTCGAATCCAAGATTGGCAAACTTTACCCGCTATCTCCGCGGGAACGTGACACCACTGAAGCCTTCCTAGAAGAGAACCTCCAGTCCGGCGCCATCCGCCCTTCGAACTCCCCCCAAGCATCTCTGTTCTTCTTCATTCAGAAGAACGAACTCGATTCCAATGGTAACCCAAAGCTCCGACCATGCATGGATTACCGAAAGCTTAACGACCAGACCATCCGAGACGCATACCCCCTACCCCAGATTGACGACCTCATCAACAAAGTACAAGATGCAAAGGTCTTCACCAAGTTTGACGTCTGATGGGGTTACAATAACGTCCAGATCAAAGAAGGACACCAATGGAAAGGCACCTTCCTTATCCACAAGGGCCTCTTCGAACCCATGGTCATGTTCTTTGGAATGACCAACTCCCCCGCCACGTTCCAACGTTTCATGAATGATTCGTTCAGGGACATGATCTCCAAAGGGTGGCTCGTTATTTACATGGATGACCTCCTTATCTTTTCCCCCAACAAGCAGTTCCACACGGAATGGACTAAGAGAGTCCTTCAAAGGATGGAAGAACTCGACCTCCACCTTCGCTTGTCCAAGTGTTCCTTCGCCACAGAATAGGTGGACTATCTTGGCATGATCCTCTCCCCTGGTAAGCTCGCCATGGACCCCGTCAAGCTTGACGGAATCACCTCCTGGCCGGCACTGACCTCAGTCAAAGAGGTCCGGTCTTTCCTTGGATTCACCAACTATTACAGGCAATTCATCCCAGACTACTCCACCATCGCTCGCCCCCTCATCAACCTCACGAAGAAGACCCAACCCTGGCACTGGGACTCACCGCAGGAAGCAGCATTCCTTCGTCTCAAGGAACTCTTCCTCTCCAAACCTGTACTCCGCCTGCCTGAACCCAGTGCACCCTTTGCCATTGCGACCGATGCCTCCGGCGTGGCCACAGGTGGTATTCTTCTACAGACCGACAAGAACGGTGCTTGGCACCCATGCTCATATCTTTCTCAGTCATTCTCCCCTGCTGAACAAAACTACGACATCCATGACCGAGAACTTCTCGCCATCATCCACGCCCTGAAGGCTTGGTGCCACCTCTTACATGGCTCCTCCACCCCCATTCAGGTCTTTACCGACCACAAAAACCTCACGTACTTCCGAGCCCCGCAGAACCTCAATCGTCGCCAAGCCCGCTGGCTATTAGACCTAGCAGACTTTGACTACAAAATGATTCACGTCCCCGGATCTCTCCTCGCTGGTCCCGATGCGCTATCCCACTGTCCGGACTTCCTCACCCACACCCCGGACAACACTCAGACCGTCCTCCTCCCGGACTCCATCTTTGTCCACCTTATTGATTCCACCCTCCGGGATCACATTAAGACTACGTCAAAAGACGACCCCCTCTTCCTTCAAATGCTTCAAACCTTCGATGGCTCGGTCCCCACCGCCTTTCGCTCTCACCTTAGCGATTGGCAGCTCCACGAAGGCATCTTGACCTACCAAGGTCACGTCTATATTCCCCCTGTCACAAGCCTGCGCAAATCCATCCTCCAACGTTGCCACGACCACGAGTCCGCTGGGCACCCGGGTTTCCTTAAGACTTGACAGCTCGTTGCGAGCGAGTTCTGGTGGCCTGGTTTGGCCCAGTACATTCGCAAGTATGTCGAGGGCTGTGCCCTTTGCCAGCAGCACAAGGTTAACACACACCCCACGACCCCTCCGCTCACCCCTAACAAATCCACCACCACCCGCCCCTTCCAGCAGATTTCCTGCGATATGATCACGGATCTTCCCGAGTCTGATGGTTTCACGGCTGTCATAGTCTGGGCCGACTATGCATCTTCGAAGGGGGCTATTTTCTGCCCTACTACCAAAACTGCCACTGCAGAGGATGTTGCTGTCCTCTATTTTAAGAAAGTTTACCCCAGATTCGGACTCTACGAGAAGATCATCTCCGATTGGGGCCCCCAATTCGCATCCCGCTTTGCAAAAGAACTCAGTAGGCTTCTCGGATGTTCCCTTGCGTTATCCACTGCGTATCACCCCCAAACTGATGGGGAAACCGAGCGGATCAATCAGAAACTCGAAATCTACTTACAGATCTTTGCGGGGAATAACCCCACCACGTGGGCAGATCAGCTGATCCACGCCGAATTCACTCACAATCACCGCCCTCATTCCATCACCAGTAAATCCCCGTTTTACCTAATGATGGGATATGAACCTACCCCTATCCCCACCGTCCTCCCACTCATGGACCTCCCCGCAGTGGAAGACCGCATCAAAGAACTCACTGCTGCCCATCAAGAAGCTCTTGCTGCGCACGAACTAGCTAGGCAAGTCATGGCTTCTCAGAACAAAAAGAATTTTACTCCATTTGAGAAAGATGACCAAGTCTGGCTTGAGGCCAGAAATTTGAAATGCAACCTGACGCATCCGAAATTCGCCCGAAGACATGAAGGGCCCTTTACCATTACCAAGGTACTGTCTCCGATCACACACCAACTCTGCCTCCCCAAGACATGGAAAATACACCCGGTCTTCCATGCATCGCTCCTCACACCCTACAAGGAAAACTCGGTACACGGTCCCAATTTCCCATCGCCCCCACCTGCTCTTATCGATGGAGAAGAACAGTATGAAATTGAAAAGATCGTACGACACTGGGGCTCTGCTGTCAACCGACAGTTCCTCATCCGCTGGCACGGTTTTACTGCTGCCGACGACACCTGGCTCCTCGAGCGGGAATTCAAACATGCACAAGCAGTCCTCCGAAGCTATAAGAAGTTTCACCCCAAGGCCTTCCCTCCTTAGAACTTGACGCGCTGGTCTCTACGTGAGAATCACCAACTGAGCTCTAACTACCTTCGCACACTTCATAACATGTCTTCCTCCCCATCCACCGAGTCTTCCCTTACCGAGTCCTCCTTCATCAACTCCACCCTTCCCTCGCTCAAAGGAGTCGATGACTCCTCACCCCTTGCCCAGGAACTCTCTGTTCCTACTATCCATCCCCCTATGGTCCTCGCCGATGACTGCCTCAGCAATGTGGCCACCCCCAGGTGGAATACTGTTACGATCGGTCCTATACGACGTCCCAATCCTAACGGATTTTCGCTAAGTCTTATATCTTATCTTATCTTCTTATCGCACCAACGGATGCTCACGCGCCATCTAATCATGGACGCTTTTGTTTGTTCATGTTTACCTTTTTATAGAGTTTACTTTCTCTCCAAGTCGCACTATCTGGCAAGCACAGCCTTTCTCTTATCTTTCATTTCCGTGCTGTGCTTTGCTGTGCGCATTGCCTCTTTCATTTCTGTCATGCTTCTCTTCCATTCCATTCCTGTGCACTGCTGCGCATTACACATCCATGCTTCTCTTTAATCTCCGTCTCATAGCCTTATGCCTCATGCTACCACATACTATGACCATATGTAGTTAGTCGCCAAACATGTACATACAATATGCTTTGCTATATAAACCCAGAGAACTCGCTGGCTAACACCAGTCTTGTTCTTCTGGAGATTTCCCCAAAGTCTCTACACCAAGAGCGATACTCCCCGTTCCACTACACTCATATGCTCTAGTCTAGCATAAGGACTACTACGACATCTTCGCAACCTAGTCTACCCTTCACGACGACTGCTCAGTGCTAGACACATTGGGTTGTTTCAAATACCACACCCCTCCCTTGGCCCTCTGTCCTCGAAGAGGAAGAGAAGCCCAAGACCATCCTTTCCGTCAATGTACCGCGTTACGCATACACCCTTCGGTCCGACCCGCTGTCATGTGAGTCTGGACGTCTCCTCCAAACCTGCCTCCATGACTCCCGCTTGGCTGCTACCATGCAGGCCCACTTAGATGTAGATTCCCCTCTTGAGTCTTTGTATTTAGCCTTCTTACAGGTCTCTCGTCTCGACCCCATCGCATCGTTCACCTCCGCCAATGCCCAATCAGAGTTCTTCTCTACCCAACTCCGTCTTGTAGCCTGCCGCATCCGCTCGTACCTCCTATCGGCCATGCACCAGCTTGACATGCTGGACTTCGTCGCTGACATTGAACGATATTCACAGGACCTTGGCAAGGTCAGTCTCCCCCCTCCACCCGTTCGACCCTCTCTCCTGATCGAAGCCATCCTCGCCCCCTCGCCCACCGAGCCTGTCGCTCCGACGCTGTCTGCGTCGTCTTCTCTGTTATCCCCTAGCAAGGTGAATCTCATCGATCGCCTTGAAAGGGTCCACCTTATGAACGAAGGTGAGATCAGCCTCACGACCGATCACCCCTTATACAACGCGTCCTGTTTTCATTGTCATCGCCTTGGACACTGGCGCATTGATTGCCCAGAGTACAAGTGTCCCTTTTGTCTCCGCATGCGTCCGGGACATATTCAGAACCAGTGTCCTCTACGTCATCGTCCCCGCCCCGCCATCCCGTCCTCATCATCCTCGCCTTCTTCTAGCTCCTCGCGCTTGTCAAGGAGGTCACACCGTCCATGACCTCGCCCGCTTGCATCCCGAATTCAGGACGAACTGGAGCTTGACTTTATGGACGACATGTGGGACGACACAGCCTACGCCAACGTCACCAGTTCCCCAAACGGAGGCTACATTGACCTCTAGAGATCCTCAAGTGGCATTGAGGAGCGTAAGACAGGGGTAATGTTACAAGTTGACCTGGCCCCATTTATTTTCTTTACTTTCGTCCTTCAATAGCTTAGTCTCAGCAGATCACCTTCCGCTTCGCCTGGCGTAACCCAGACCCATCTCACACGGCATGTAGGTCATTTACCCACGGACTGTATCATACCTTTCATTTCCGACTAATGACTCCACTGTCATTGTCGCTTCGGGTCGCTCTGACCGCTTCCTTGTTTCATGATAATCTTTGATAGACAGCTGCTTCTGATCAACACTGATCAACAGATCCACAGTGGATATGACTCACTTTGACTCATTCCGAGTCCTTACGCTTCCCAAGTCATATCTCTCTTTGTTCCTTGTTTTCCCACTCGTTCCATATGGTTCTACAACCTTCCATGGTCCAAGTATATAAACCTTAGTCTCTACGCTTGTATTCTCTAAGCTAGAGCTACTCAATCATACTCTTGAGATAATTCCTACACTCGATCTCCCAAGACTGGGATAAGACTCGTCCTCTTCGGACTCATCGTATCCTTCGACACTGAGCGTGCTCTTCATGAGCAGATACCTCGCCCAAAGACCTTCGTCGTACTGTAGCATCTAGAACGCTGGTACTCCTCAGTCCCAGAACTCACTCTTGAGTCTACGCTCGACCCTACCCAGGCCAAGCGTAACAGATGGCATAGTAGCTGATAAGGACATTGGCATCGGTAACCTTGGAGATGGCTACGTGGTTCTGGAAGTGGGCAGTGTACTCAGTGAGAGAAGGGGAGTAATCCCCTTGCTTGTTCTTGACCATCTTGGTCATGGTGAGCCAGTGTAGGCTGGAAGCAATGGTATCCTTCCAGACGAAGGACTTGGAGAATGAATCACAGAAGTCAGTGAAGGTCCCAAGGTTTAATGTAGCCTGGGCAAGGATCTTTTGCTGGAAAGTAGCAGCCCAGACCTTGGCTGAGCCCTTCTTCATGAAAGATAGGGTGTAAGTGAAACAACCCAATGCATCTAGCACTGAGCGGTCGTCGTGAAGGGTAGACTAGGTTGCGGAAGCGTCGTAGTAGTCCTTATGCTAGACTAGAGCGTATGAAGGTAGTGGAATGGGGAGTATCGCTCTTAGTGTAGAGACTTTGGGGAAATCTCCAGAAGAACAAGACTGGTGTTAGCCAGCGAGTTCTCTGGGTTTATATAGCAAAGCATATTGTATGTACATGTTTGGTGACTAACTACATATGGTCATAGTATGTGGTAGCATGAGGCATAAGGCTATGAGACAGAGATTAAAGAGAAGCATGGATGTGTAATGCACAGCAGTGCACAGGAATGGAATGGAAGAGAAGCATGACGGAAATGAAAGAGGCAATGCGCACAGCAAAGCACAGCACGGAAATGAAAGATAAGAGAAAGGCTGTGCTTGCTGGATAGTGCGACTTGGAGAGAAAGTAAACTCTATAAAAAGGTAAACATGAACAAACAAAAGCGTCCATGATTAGATGGCACATGAGCATCCGTTGGTGCGATAAGAAGATAAGATAAGATATAAAGACTTAGCGAAAATCCGTTAGGATTGGGACGTCGTATAGGACCGATCGTAACAGTAAGCGACCTTCTTGGCATCAGTGTCATAGACCTCAGAGTTCATGGCTAGGTAAAACGTGATGGTCCCTAGCCAATCCTCAGCCTTGGAGAACGATCCATCAAAGTCTTCAGGGGTTCCAAGACGAAGCTTGATAGGCTTGGAGGTCATAGGGCTAGGCATGGCAAACTGTGGAGGGATGACTGGCAGGGGCAGGTAAAATAAGGGAAAGCCTCTGAAGGGTGGGTTACAAGCTCTGGGAGTTGGAGACGGCAGAGTTGGTTCCCTGGGGATAGTTAACCCTAAGGAGAACTGGTGTCAAAGAGTGAGTTCTTCTTTGGGTCTGAAGATAGTATTGAGGTTCAAGTCCAGGTTGGATTCCAGAGAAGACACAGTGTCTAATGGGGCTTCCAACTTGGATAGGTTGGTGGGAGGGGGTTCTCATGGTCTAGACCAGCAAGGATCAATGGTGGGGCGTTGGGACGCTATGGTGGTTCAAAGGATTTGAGGGATCTGCTCATGGAGAGCATGCTCGAGAATCAAGGGGGTAGTGGAGCTACAACAGAGGTAGTCCACGTGAGAAAAGAAGCTTGATCTTTTGTTACGCTTTGCTGTAGGCTAGGTGTGATCTCAAAAGGAGTCAAGTGGATCATGGGGTGTCAGAAGCTTGTACGATGCGAAGAACCTCTAGCCATGGGGCTACTAGAGGGCTACCCTGCTGTGGAAGTGAGGGTGGACAAGGACGGAGGCGAGGGGATCAGACGAAGTCCACAAGAACTCGTTAGATTGAGAAGATCAAGCTTGGAGTTACAGGTTGAGTGCTACAGTTTAAATAGGTGAGCCATGGTGATGAAATAGAACTAGGTGGAACGTCAAGGAACGGGGATGAGTAAGGCATAGAACCAAGTAGAATGCTGAGGAACAAAGGTGAGTCAGCGTACACAAGGCATGGAATTTGAAAGAACATCTGAGAATGTATGAGTAATACAATAACAAAAAATATCATCAGGCGGGGCTCGAACAGCGAGACAAGTGAGTACAAGGCGAAAGAGGTAGGCATAAGGTAAAGGAAAGCATAGTAAGGAGGAAAAACGTAACAACATCTGCCAATCTGAGCACAACATGGATGCCATTGTCAATCAACTTGCTGCAGCTGATGAAGAGGAAGAATTGCTGGATGAAGAATATGAGGATGTGCTTAGAGTTGCTGCCACCATTGTTGCAGGATTGGAGATTGCACATGAAGCCTGTATTGAGTCATGTCAACCACATCACCTGTATCTGTGTCATCCTCAGCTTCTTTCAGATCCTCATGGAGATACCCCATGGCAAAAGCTTTATGAAAGTCAGAGTAATAGGGCTTTTATCACCACAATGGGCTTTGATGTGAACTCATTTGAATACATCCTAAATTCTGGCTTTTCTGCTAGCTGGAATACAGCAACTATTCCTCGCTCAGATATAAATACACAGGGTGATCTGAGACCCACACATCAGTCCTTGGATGCTGCTGGTGCACTTGGTCTTACATTGCACTACCTGAATTCAACAATGTGAGAGATCAGCTTGCAACAAATTTTTACCATAATTCCCTCCATCACTTCTCCATACATCAAGTTTGGACTTTGCATACTTCTTACAATCCTCAAGATGATTCCCAAGGCTAGAATATCTTGGCCACAAGCAGGAGAATTTGAGAAACTCTCAAATCTTGTTGTATAGTGCCATCCAAGACTTCATGGTGCATTTGAAAGCATTGATGGTCTCAAGCTTCCAGTGATGACCTTGAATGATGATGAGATTGAAAATGCCACATTCAATGGATGGCTCTCTGAACATTTTGTTAGTTCAGTACTAGTTTTCTCCTCCCAAGGTAATTCTCTTGTTTTTCATGATTTTTAGCTAATAATTCTTGAAGGTATTATTATTGGAGTGAGAACAAATGCCCCAGGAAGCTGGCATGACTCACATGTTGCACAACCACTTTACCACAGCTTGCATACACATACACCAGATAATTATTATCTCATCACAGACACTACATTCCCACAGGGCACTATTGAGATAAGGGGATAAATCTGAGCACCCTTGAAGGATGGTCAACAGGTCAGAGGTACTCCAGAGCAAATTGATGAAGCTATAGCATTCAACCATGAGCTGCTGTCATACCGACAGACTGCTGAATGGGGTATGCATGCCATTCAAGGCTCATTTGGAAGACTTTGCATTCCATTGGACTGTGATGACAATGATGGACGTGGAGACTTAATTGAAATCTGCCTTAGACTTCATAATCTTCGCACAATCAAAGTTGGTATTAATCAGATTTGTACAGTATATATGCAATACTGGCAGCATTTGATAGAAGATATTGAAGTATGGACTGGTTTTGAGCAAATGTTATTTTCAGAACAAAGAAAATGAGATCATGTAGCACAATTCCATGTCAACCTGGAATACAATGAAGAACAACAAACCCAGCTCCTATGGAGAAGTCCAGATAGTATAAAAGGTGAGGGGTGTGATGGGTTCATCCCCAAAGAGGGTCCAAGGTGGAGGTGAAGTGTCAGAAGGGAATGGTCCAGGAGGGAGGATATTCTAGATGTGTGTCCAGAGAAGAGAATGATAGTCTGGTGGTGAGAAGGGTAGTCCAACAGTAGATACGATAGTCTGGACATGTGAGTCCAAGGGGAGAGCGACATGGAAGATGGCAGAGATGATGATGGCAATGAGTACATGTGTGTGTGCATGCATAGAGAGGATCCTTTGATCCTCAGAAGTCAAAAGATCCGAAAAGATGGTGAAAAGTGTATTTGAAACCAAGGGTACAAGACTTTATAGTCTGGGCATTTCCCAGGACTGTCAAGAACAAGGAGTACGATGTTATGATTGGTACTCTACGATGTCCCAATCCTAATGGATTTTCGCTAAGTCCTTTAATCTTATCTTATCTTCTTATCACACCAAATAGATGCTCATGTGCCATCTAATCATGGATGCCTTGTTTATCTTTGTTTACCTTTTTATAGAGTTTACTTTCTCTCAAAGTCGCACCATCTGGCAAGTACAGCCTTTCTCTTATCTTTCATTTCCATGCTGTGCTTTGCTGTGCATATTGCCTCTTTCATTTCCGCTATGCTTCTCTTCCATTCTATTCCTGTGCACTGCTGTGCATTACACATCATGCTTCTCTTTAATCTCCGTCTCATAGCCTTATGCCTCATGCTGCCACATACTATGACCATATGTAGTTAGAAACCAAACATGTACATACAATACATTTTGCTATATAAACCCAGAGAACTTTCTGGCTAACACCAGTCTTGTTCTTCTGGAGATTTCCCCAAAGTCTCTACACTAAGAGCAAAGCTCACCTTATCACTCATACACTCTAGCCAAGTATAAAGGCTACTACGAAGTTACTTGCGACCTAGTCTACCCCCTCATGATGACCACTCAGTGCTAGATGCATTGGGTTGTTTCATACGAACTCTAACTAAGCAAAGGCAATGACAACGGTAGCAATAAGGGATGACAATGAGTGAAAGTGTTACGCTTGGCCTGGGTAGGGTCGAGCATAGACTCAAGGTGAGGTTCTAAGACTAAGGAGTACCAGTGTTGGGGACACTATGGTATGACGAGGACCTTCAGGCGAGGTATCTGCTCACGAAGAGCACGCTCAGTGTCGAAGGATACTAAGAGTCCGATGAGGACAAGTCTTATCCCAGTCTTGGGAGATCGAGCATAGGAGTTATCTCAAGGATATGATTGAGTAGCTCTAGCTTAAGGAGTACAATGCATAGAGACTATGGTTTATATACTAGTGCCATAGAAGGTCATGGAACGTGTTAGAATAGACAGAAACATACAGATCCAAGGGAGATATGACTCAGAGAAATGGAGGGACTCAGGAAGAGTCAGAATGAATCATGTCTGCTGTGGATCTGTTGATCAGTGTCGATCAGAAGCAGCTGCGATCAAAGATTATCATGAAACGAAGAAGCGGTCGGAACAACCCGAAGCGACAATGACAACAGGGTCATTAGTCGGAAATGAAAAGTGAGATATGGTCTGTGGGATAACAACCTACATGCCATGAGATAGGGGTCTGGGTAACGCCAGACAAAGCGGATAGCAATCCACTGAGACTAAGTTAACTACGAAAAGGAAAGAAAAAGAAACGGGGCCAGGTCAAGTCATAACATTACCCCCTCTTCATGCTCCTCAATGCCACTTGAGGATTACTAAAGGTCGATGTAGCCCCTGTTGGGGGAACCGGTGACGTTGGTGTAGGCCATGTCGTCCCACACGTCATCTGTAAAGTCAACCTCTGGCTCGTCCTGAATTTGGGATGTGAGCAGGCGAGGTCACGGACAGTGCGACTGTCACGACAAGTGAGACGAGTGGGAGGACTGTGATGAAGACAAGGATGGAGTGGCAGGGCAGGGACAACAACGGAGTGGGCACTGGTTCTGAATGTGTCCTGGGCGCATGCAGAGGCAAAACAGGCACTTGTATTCTGGGCAGTCGATGCACCAGTGTCCAAGGCAGTGACAATGAAAACAGGACACATTGTATAGGGGGTGGTCTGGCGCCAGGCTGATCTCTCCTTTGTTCATTAGATGGACCCTCTCAAGGTGGTCGATAAGGGCTACCTTGCTGGGAGATAGCAGGGAGGATGACGCAGACAGCATCAGAGCAAGAGGCTCAGCCAGGGAGGGAACTAGAATGGTCTCAACTGGGAGAGCTGGTTGAACAGGGGGAGCTGGGAGGCCAGCCTTGGTGAGGTCCTGGGAGTATCGTTCAATGTCAGCAACGAAATCCAGCATATCAAGCTGGTGCATGGCAGACAGGAGGTAGGAGTGGATACAGCAAGCTACAAGACGGAGCTGTGTGGAGAAGAACTCCAACTGGGCATTGGTGGAGGTGAAAGAAGCGATGGGGTTGAGATGTGAGACCTGTAAAAATGCTAAGTATAAAGATTCTAATGGAGAGTCTATGTCTAAGTGGGCCTGCATTGTGGTGGCCAAGTGGGAGTCTCGGAGACGAGTCTGGAGAAGGCGTCCTGACTCGCATGACAGTGGGTCAGACCTGAGAGTGTAAGCAAATCAGGGTACGTTGATGGAGAGGATAGTCTTGGGCTTCTCTTCCTCTTTGAGAACAGAGGGCCAAGGAAGGGGGTCAGTGTTCCAGCCAGGAGTGGCCATGGTACTGGCACATTCATCAGTGAGGACCATGGGGGGGAGGACTCGTCAACTCCCTCGAGTGAGGGCAGAGCAGAGTCAGTGAATATGGATGTGGTGACAGAAGACTTGGTAAGAGAGGACTTGGTAGATGGGGAGTAAGACATGCTGCAGAGTATCGGTGGGGTGATAGGACTCAGTTGGTGATGCTCACGTAGAGACCAGCATGTAGAGTTCTAAGGAGAGAAGACTTTGGGGTGAAGCTTCTTATAGCTTCGAAGGACCATTTGCGCATGTTTAAACTCCCTTTCGGGGAGCCAGGTGTCATCGGCGGTGGTGAAACCATGCCATTGGACTAAGAACTGCCATGTGGCAGCAGAGCCCCAGTGTTGTACGATCTTTTCAATTTCATACTGCTCTTCTCCATTGATAAGGTCAGGTAGGGGTGATGGGAAGTTGGGGCCGTGGATGGAGTTTTCCTTGTATGGGGTGAGAAGAGAGGCATGGAAGACCAGGTGTATTTTCCATGTCTTGGGGAGACGGAGTTGATATGTGATCAGAGACAGTACCTTGGTAATGGTAAAGGGTCCTTCACACTTCGGTGCAAACTTTGGGTGAGTCAGGTTGTGTTTCAAATTCCTAGCCTCAAGCCAGACCTGATCACTTTTTTTGAATGGAGTGAAATTCTTTTTGTTTCAGGAAGCCATGACTTGCCTGGCTAGCTCATGCGCAGCAAGGGCTTCTTGGTGTGCCGCAGTGAGTTCTTTGATGCGATCTTCCATGGTGGGAAGATCCATAAGCGGGAGGACGGTGGGTATTGGAGTGGGTTCATATCCCATCATTAGGTAGAATGGGGATTTGCCGGTGATGGAATGAGGGTGGTGATTGTGAGCAAATTTGGCATGGATCAGCCAATCAGCCCACATGGTGGGGTTATTTCCCGCAAAGATCTGTAGGTAGGTTTCGAGTTCCTGATTGATCCGTTCGGTTTCCCCATCAGTCTGGGGGTGATATGTGGTGGATAATGCAAGGGAACATCCGAGAAGCCTACCAAGTTCTTTTGCAAATTGGGAAGCAAACTGCGGTCCTCGATCTGAGATGATCTTTTCATAGAGACTGAATCTGGGGTAAACCTTCTTAAAATAAAGAACGGCAACATCTTTGGCAGAGGCGGTTTTGGTGGTGGGGCAGAAAATAGCCCCCTTCGAAGATGCGTAGTCGGCCCAGACTATAACAGCCATGAAACCATTGGACTTGGGGAGATCTGTGATCATGTCACAGGAAATCTGTTGGAATGGGCAAGTGGCAGTGGACTTGTTAGGCATGAGAGGAGGGGTCGTGGGGTGGGTGTTAACTTTGTGCTGCTGGCAGAGCGCACAGCCCTCGATGTACTTGCGGACGTACTGGGCCAAACCAGGCCACCAGAATTTGCTTGGAACTAGCTGTCAGGTCTTGAGAAAGCCAGGATGGCCAGCAGACTCATGGTCGTGACAATGTTGGAGGATGGACTTGTGCAGTCCAGCGACAGGGGGAATATAGACATGACCCTGGTAGGTAAGTACGCCCTCATGGAGTTGCCAGTCGCTCAAACGAGAGTGGAAGGCAGGGGGAATCAATCCATCGAAGGCCTGGAGTGTCTGGAGGAATAGGGGGTTGTCTTTCGACGTAGTCTGGATGTGGTTGCGTAGTGCAGAGTCAATGAGCCGGACAAAGATGGAATCTGGTAGGAGGATTGTCTGAGTGTTGTCCAGGGCATGTGCAAGAAAGTCTGGGCAGCAGGACAAGGCATCTGGCCTGGCAAGGAGGGATCCAGGGACATGGATCATCTTATAGTTGAAGTCTGCAAGGTCAAGTAACCAGCAGGCTTGATGGTGATTGAGGTTCTGAGGGGCTTGGAAATAGGTGAGGTTCTTATGGTCAGTGAAGACCTGAACCAGAGTGGAGGAGCCATGGAGGAGGTGCCACCATGACTTTAAGGCATAGATGATGGCAAGGAGTTCCCTGTCGTGAATGTCGTAGTTGCGTTCTGCAGGGGAGAACGACTGGGAGAGGTAGGAACAGGGATGCCAAGCACCATTCTCATCGGTCTGTAAAAGAATACCACCTGTGGCTACATCAGAGGTGTCAGTCGCAATGGCGAAGGGGGTGCTGGGGTCGGGGAGTCAGAGTATGGGTTTGGAAAAGAAGAGTTCTTTTAGATGAAGGAACGCAGCTTCCTGAGGGGCGTCCCAGTGCCAGGGTTGAGTTTTCTTTGTGAGGTCTATGAGGGGGCAAGCAATAGTGGAGTAGTCTGGGATGAATTGCCAATAGTAATTGGCGAATTCGAAAAAAGACCGGACTTCTTTGACTGAGGTTGGGGCAGGCCACGACATGATTCCATTGAGTTTGACGGGGTCCATGGTGAGCTTCCCTGGGGAGAGGATCATGCCAAGGTAGTCTACCTGTTCCACAGCAAAGAAGCATTTGAAGAGGCGGAGGTGAAGATCAAGCTCCTCCATCCATTGGAGCACTCGCTTGGTGTGCTCCATGTGGAGTTGGTCATCTGGGGAGAAAATCAGGAGGTCGTCCATGTAGATGACAAGCCATCCTTCAGAGATCATGTCTCTGAACGAATCATTCATGAAATGTTGGAATGTGGCTGGGAAGTTGGTCATTCCGAAGAACATGACCATGGGTTCAAAGAGGCCTTTGTGAGTAAGGAAGGTGCCTTTCCATTGATGTCCTTCTTTGATCCGAACATTGTTGTAACCCCATCGAATATCGAACTTGGTAAAGACCTTAGCATCTTGTACCTTGTTGATGAGGTCTTCAATTCAGGGCAGGGGATATGTGTCTCGGATTGTTTGGTCGTTGAGTTTCTGGTAGTCCATGCAGGGTCATAGCTTGGGGTTACTGTTAGAGTCAAGTTCTTTCTTCTGGACAAAGAAGAAAGGGGAAGCTTGGGGGGAATTCGAGGGGCGGATGGCACTGGACCGGAGATTCTCTTCTAGGAAGGCTTCAGTGGCTTCGTGTTCCCACAGTGATAATGGGTATAGCTTGCCAATCTTAGGCTCAAAACCTTCTTTAAGGTTGATTTCGTGGTTGTAAGTCCATTCCAGTGGGAGCTGTCCGATTGGTCGTTCTTTAAACACCTGTTGGAACTGCTCGTACTCCGCTGGGAGGGTGACCTTGGGTTTCTTGTTGAATTCGGCCTGTGCCAGTTGCATGGCTGAGGTGATCTTGGCGATGACTGGAGAACCTAAGGGATAGAATCAGGATCCACACCTTTGGATTTGACTGATTCGATAATGGTCATGAGCTCTCTGACAGAACTCGTTCTCTGATTCTTCATCAAGGTATTCATATAGGCGAGCGTGGTCAACACAGTTGACCTTGACTTGGCATGGGGGGGTCCAGTCGAAGCTGGGTCTCTTGAACCGGTCGCTATGTTCCAAAGTGGTGACGTTGTGTTCCTGAAAAAGAACCTTGGACTGGTCACAGCTCTCGGGGATGTTGATTGTCTGTTTAACCCAGTTGATCGTTGGGTTGGTGGAGCGGAGCCAGGGGAGGCTGAAGATGACATTCTCACTTCCACATGACATAACGTGGAATAGAACCTTCTGAGTGATCCCTCCAGTATTGGCGTAGAGGGTACATGTGAATCAAATGGATCCATGGGCATTACTGGATTGGTCAACGTTTCGGACTGGGATGGGTTTCAGTAGTCGTGTGAGGGGGAGTTTGTGCTTTTGCACGAAGTCCCAGTCTATGCATGAGATATCAGCGCCACTGTCAATCAGGGCACGGGTGTCAACAGCTTTGAGCAAGTGCACAGGTATGATGAGCTGGACTGGGATTTGCATGGATTTGCGAGTCTCAGATATGAGTACATTGGCACATCTAGGAGGAGTCTGCGTTGATGGGGTCCTCTGTTCTAAAAATCCTTTCGGGAGAAGGAGATTCTAGCTACTGACTCAACCTCATCATCCTCTTCGCAGTCGGCTAGCTCTGGGATATCATCCTTCTTGACCTTTCAGGCTTTCTTGGAGTTCTTGGGAGCGTCATAGACCTTGCACTCCTTTGCCATATGGCTGGTCTGGCGGCATTGGAGGCAGCGGCCTTCCTTGAAACACTTCTGCCTCTTGGCTTCAGTGAGCTTAGGGGGAAAATGGACAGTGTCGACATCCATGGCATTGGGGTCCTTCTCTTCCTTCTTTGAATAAGTGGGTACATACAGGGTGCTCGACTTCTTGTGTTGCTGAGCAATTCCACATGCCCGTCGGCGGTGGGAATTGAAGAGGGCAGCCTTCTTGTACCAATCGTCAACCTTGGTGGGGGGTTTCTCCATTCAGAGAATATTGAACATCAGGTCTTCGGGTATACCCACAGAGTAATACGATACGAGCACCGAGTCATTGGTTACTCCTGTGACAGATACCTTGGACCTAAACTGGGCAGTGTAATTAGCCAAAGAAGGGGAGAACTCGCCCTTCTTTCCTGGGATCATTCGCTTGGTGGCAAGCCAAGTGAGCATGTTGGTAACTGATTCTGAATGGGAGAAAACTCCTTCAAAATCAGTGACAAAGTCAGACCACTTCCCAAGAGAGAAGCCACTGCCAGAGATCTTGGATTCTCTGAAGGTATCAGCCCATGTAGCTGCCATACCTTTCTTCATGAAAGAGAGAGCATAGGCAATTCGCCTGGCATCATCATTGTAAATTTCTGCGTTGACGGATAGGTACAATTGTACTGAGCAGAGCCAAGGCTTTGCTCTCGTGAGATTTCCATCGAAGTCATCAGGGACGCCAAGACGGATTTCTGTGGACTTGGTTCCCATAGTGGGAGTCTGGGGCTGGGCAGTGGGTGGTGCTGTGGCTGGGAAGATACGACCGCTTTGAGTGATCGGAGTCGGTGACAGTGGGGTGGGGCTACAAGGGATGACTGCTTCAGCAGAGAGCTGATGAGACAGTAACTGAGCGAGTTCTTGGGATTCTGCTTCCGCGGAGGGAGAGTGTAGATCTAGGTCGAGGTCGGGGTTATCAGAGCCTTCAGTAGAGACTTCTAAGTCCGATGATTCTGAGGATTCTGCAGTGGGTTCTGTGGCTCTCCATGAGGTGGGGATCAGTGGCAGTTGGGCTGAGGAGGAGGGCCTACCCAATGGTAGCCGCGATGTGGTAAGCTAGAGCTTTTGTTATGCTTGGCCTGGGTAGGGTCGAGCATAGACTCAAGGTGAGGTTCTAAGACTAAGGAGTACCAGCATCGGGGACGCTACGGTACAACGAGGACCTTCAGGCAAGGTATCTGCTCAAGAAGAGCATGCTCAGCGTCGAAGGATACTAAGAGTCCAATGAGGATAAGTCTTATCCCAGTCTTGGGAGATTGAGCGTAGGAGTTATCTCAAGGATATGATTGAGTAGCTCTAGCTTAAGGAGTACAATGCATAGAGACTACGGTTTATATACTAGCACCATAGAAGATCATGGAACACATTAGAATAGACAGAAACATATGGATCCAAGGAAGACATGACTCAGAGAAATGGAGGGACTCAGGAAGAGTCAGAATGAGTCATGTCTGCTGCGGATCTGTTGATCAGTGTCGATCAGAAGCAGCTGTGATCAAAGATTATCATGAAACGAAGAAGCGGTCAGAACGACCCAAAGTGACAATGACAACGGGGTCATTAGTCAGAAATGAAAAGTGAGATATGGTCTGTGGGATAACAACCTATGTGCCGTGAGATAGGGGTCTGGGTAATGCCAGACGAAGCAGATAGCAATCCACTGAGACTAAGTTAACTATGAAAAGGAAAGAAAAAGAAACAGGGCCAGGTCAAGTTGTAACAGAAAGGAGTAAAAATAACAACTTGTCAGTGATATGAAAGGAGACCAATGAAGACCAAGTGAAAGGACTAATAGACTGGATGGGACTAACCAAGGACTAGAAGACCAGGTGAGAAAGGACAGACCAGACTAGGTGAACAATAACTGGATGGGGTGTACATGATGATGAACAGTCTGTAGGATGTGGTGAAACAATGGGATATGACACTAGAGATGTATGAGTCTCTACAATGAGTAAATACTACTTGTAACTTGAACAACATTGTTCTAAGTCAGTTCTGGATCTTCATTAGATGATTTCTTTGTATTCTCATCGTTTGCTAGAATATATGATTAGTTTATTCAAGGATATAGATGACTTGGACATGATGCACCAAAATTTCTTTCATTTGGGTCAAATGTGTTCCAAGATGTTTCAAGTTCTCCATTGTCATCTGATAGCCATGCAAGTGCTTCTCCACCATCAGGGAACCACCAGTAATATTGACATTTTGGCTGATTGTGGTACTTCAGAGGAGCCTGACAACTTGGACCAGGAACAGGGTTCATCATCTTCAGTTGCATCTCTGCTCAATCAGCTGCTTGCTGGGCCTCATACAAGCTGTTATGTAGATCAAATAATTGACCATGCAATTTTTCATTAGTTGCTTGTGAATCACAAAGCTGCTGTGAAAGAGTTAAAAACTGTGTGTTAGCAAGAGATCAACTTGCTCATTCCTCATCGCAAGCCTTTTGGACCATAGGATCAAATGCATGAGACAGAGAATTCAACAACTCAGCAGCTGCAGCTCCACAAGCAGCACAACAAGGGGTAGGTGCTTCATTGCAGTGTAGAGATCCAAGGATCTCTGTTCTCATATAGGAACATATCTGAGGTCTATCCAGTCCATCCATGCCAGTCCAAAGTCAATCTGGTCAATCCATGTCAATCTGGTCCACACTGTCTTAGTTCAGTCCATGTCAGTTTTGCTTTATCACTTCATAGTACTTTCAATATACCCTTTTGCAGTCTTGGACATACATCACTGACATTATGACACATTATTGCATATTTCCTCTGCTTTTTAGAGTTCATATGTCATTTACAAGTTGACCCTTCACAGTCCAGGATATGCCCAGACTATAAAGTCTTGTACATCTGGTTTTGAATACATCTTTTGACTTTTGGATCTTACCTTTTGGGATCCTTTTGCACATATCTTTCACATCACATGTCCACTTGTCTGCATGTCTTCATTGCCTTCACCATTGCCAACCACCTTTTGTCTCGGACTAACAAGTCCGGACTATCGCTTGTACCATTGGACTGCCTTTTCCTGATCCAGACCATCTTTGGACCATTTCCTCTGTGGACCAGTCCTATCCAGCATTCCACCTCTGCCTTTTGGACCTCCTTATAGGGACAAACAAACATACCCTTCACATATAGGAAAGTTACCACTGAACTTTCCATTGTTTCTACAATTGGAGTCCACCATGAGGGAGGTTCTGGAGGTGCCCTGGAAATTTTCATGGTTCTTTTTCTCTCATTGATCCTGAGGCAAATGTGCCAAGGGCATATGTACCTACCTGCACAAAGTATTTTTTTTTGCATTCACCTTTATCCCATTTCAGCCTGCTTCTTCATGTCCTGGACTACTTCCAGCTCTTTTCTTTAACCTTCATGATCATCACATTCATTACCCAACACTCCAGACCACTTCCATTCACCATCCATCACCGTTTATCCCTTTCCAGATGACAATCATCACCTTCTTACCACATCCTTACATACATGCCGTTTTCGAAGCTGTACTGCACTGCCTCCTAGTCCAACCTGTATCTGCATCCCTTTTTCTATACCTCCACCACCATTTATGTACCAAGTCCATCTTTAGCATGAACCAGCCAAACATACCCGATCTGTCGCAATGACTAATCTGTTGTAGAGATCCAAGGATCTCTGTTCTCATATAGGAACATACCTGAGGTCTATCTGGTCCATCCATGCCAGTCTGAAGTCAATCTGATCAATCCATGTCAATCTGGTCCACACTGTCTTAGTCTGGACCACGTCAGTTTCGCTTTATCACTTTGTAGTACTTTCAATATACCCTTTTGAGGTCTTGGACACATGTTGCCATCATTGTTACACATTATTGCATATTCCCTCCGCTTTTTAGAGTTCATATGTCATTTACACATCGACCCTTCACAGTCCAGGATATGCCTAGACTATAAAGTCTTGTACATCTGATTTTGAATACATCTTCTGACTTTTGGATCTTACCTTTTGGGATCCTTACACACATATCTTCCACATCGCACATCCACTCATCTGCACATCTTCATCTCCTTTATCATTGCTGACCACCTTTCATCCCAGACTAATGAGTCTGGTGTAGAGACTCGTATATCTCTAGTGTCATAGTCCATGATTTCACCACATCCTACAGACTATCCCTCGTCGTGTACACCTCATCCAGTCATCGTTCACCTAGTCCAGTCCATCCTTTCTCACCTGATCTCTTAGTCCTTGGCTAGTCCTGTTCGGTCTATTAGTCCTTTCGTTCAGTCTTCATTGGTCGCCTTCGTACCACTGACAAGTAGTTATTTATACTCCTTTCACTCATTGTCATCCCTTATTGCTACTGTTGTCATTGCCTTTGCTTAGTTAGAGTTTGTGCTCCTTGTTCTTGACAGTCCTGGGAAATGCCCGGACTATAAAGTCTTGTACCTTTGGTTTTCAAATACATCTTTCGACTTCTGAGAATCAAAGGATCCTCTCCATGCATGCATGCATGTACTCATTGCCGTCATTGTCTCTGCCATCTTCCATGTCACTTTCCCCTTGGACTCACATGTCTGGACTATCGTTCTCTTCTCTGGACACATGTTGTTACACTTCACCTAGGGCTAAGCATGATCTCAAAGGAGTCAAGCAGATGTGGGTGGTGTCGGAAGCTTGGACGACACAAAGTACCTCTAGCCATGGGGCTACTAGAGGGCTTCCCTTGCTTGGAGAGCAAAGGGTGGACTAGGACTGAGGCGAGGGATCTGACGAAGTCCGCAAGAACTCATTAGATTGAGAAGATCAAGCTTGTAGTTACAGGACGAGGCCTACGGTTGAAATAGACGAGCTGTGGTAACATAATAGAACTTGGTGGAATACTGAGGAACAAAGATGAGTAAGATATGGAACTTGGTGGAACACCAAGGAACAGAGATGAGTAATACAGCAATAAAAGATGTCACCAGGTGGGGGTCGAACAATGAGGTGAGAGAATACAAGTACACGGTAAAAGGGGTGAGCATAAGGCAAAGGAAAAATGTAACATTACCCCCCAACAAGGGTCAAGACACCGTCACAGGCACTTTACAGGTCACACGCTCCCATAGCCAGTGAGCCGGTCATATTGGTGAAAGCAGTGTCATCCCAGACATCGTTGTCCACTCCTGAGTCCAATTCCAGAGAGTGGGAGGAGCGGCAAGGGTGGCTGGAGACCATGCACCAGGTCCCATGGGTGCGATGGGGACTGTGGTAGGAACGATAGGGCAAGGAAGGGTGTGACAAGTGTGAGGAGGTGGGAGAGGTAGAGGGCAAGGGTGGCGGAGGAGCGCGGCACACAGGGCATTGTCGCTGAGAATGGCCGGGACAGAAACAGTGGCAAATCAGACACTGATAGACCCCACACTGGATATGCTGGTGACCGAGGTGGTGGCACTAGAAGCAGGCCTCATGAAAATGAGGGTGGGACGGGAGGAGGGGAGTATTGCCGAAGTTGCCTGTCCAGCGGGCTTCAATGCATTCTACGACGTTGAGCTCCTCGGGATTCAATGGGGAGGATGAGGCCGAGGGGGTGGACCCTGAGGCAGAGCTGAGATGGGTGTAGAGAGCAAGGTCTCGGAGGTAACGATCTAGGTCGTGCATAAACTCCAACATCCTAAGCTGATAAAATGTCAGGAGGAGGTTGGTCTCTAGCTCCATCTGGACATGGGATAGGGTGTGGTTATGGAAAGTGGCATTGGCGTCAGAGAAGGTAGAGGGGGCACATATGAGGGCAGTGATTCGGGCAACTTGGAGGGTGGCAAGGTAGAGGGAGTGGAGTGCCGACCCATAATCAAGGTGTGCACCGATGGGGACAACATACCTGGGGTCTCGAAGGAAATGGAGGAGGGTGCAGGACTCAGCATCAGTGGGGAGATTGGGGTGCACCTGATGGGCATGTTCGGAGAGGTCTATGGATTCGATGGTGCCAAGGTAGGCGGCAAGGTGGACAGGGGGCTCAGCAAGTTCGGGAATGGAGATAGCAGGTCGGCTCCCCCAGCCGGGGGTGGCCACATGGGAGGTGGGGGATGAGGTGTCATCGATGATCATGGCGTGGGGATTTAGAATGGAAGGAGGCATATGGTAGGAATGAGGAGAAGAAACACTTGAGATGCTAGGAGGCATAGGATGAGCAGCAGGAAGGCTAGGCTGAGGAGTTGGACTGGGATGAACCTCTCCGTCAGAACAGTTGGAGAGGGTGAGAGAAGAGACAGAATCAAGGACAGAATCAATAGCAGATTCAGGAGGCAGCGAGCTAGTGCATCGGGGAGGAACGGGGAGGACGAGTTCAGGAACATCAGAGCAGGGCATGGTATGGCAAGGGACTTTAGGTGGATTGTTAGGTGGATGGGGAAGGAAAGTCCTTAGGGTGACGCTTCTTATAGGTGGTTAGGAGGAGTTTGGAATTCTTTAAATTCTGTTTGGGTTCCTAGGAGTCGTCTTCTGCCGAGTATCCCTTCCAGCAGATCAAGAAATGCTGTCGAGAAGGTGGTCCCTGATGATGGAGAATGTGGTCCACAAGGTACTCTTCCTTGGGGCCCACATGGTCAGGAAGGGGTCTAGGGAAATTTGGGCCATGGACAGAGGTTTCCTTGGCAGGGGAGAGAAGGGAAGCATGGAAAACGGGGTGGATTTTCCAAGTTTTGGGGAGGTGTAGACGATAAGTGATAGGAGAGAGAACCTTAATGATTTCAAATAGCCCCTTGCATTTTGGAAGGAACTTGGGATCTTTCCGAAGGCGATGGAGGTTCCTGGCTTCCAGCCAGACCTTATCTCCCAGGGTAAAGGGTTTGAAACATTGTCGGATTCAAGAGGCCATGATTGCCCTGGCAAGTTTGTGGGCAGCTCAGGCTTCATCCCTAGCCTTAGTGAGTTGAGAGAGTCGGAGCTCCACTGCAGGTAGGTTGGAGGATGGGAGGACTGAGGGAAGGGGTTTTGGTTCATAGCCCATTTGGAGGAAGAACGGAGACTGGTTGGTGACAGAGTGAGGGCAGTGGTTATGGGCAAATTCGGCGAAGGTTAGAAGTCCGGTCCATGTGGCTGGGTTGTCTCCACAGAAGATCCAAAGATAGGTTTCAAGCTCCTGATTCATTTGCTCAGTTTGACCATCAGTTTGAGGGTGGTACGCAGTGGATAGGCAGAGGTCGTAATTCAGGATCCTTCCCATTTCTTTGGCAAATGCTGACACAAATTGGGGTCCTCTGTCAGAGATGACTTGATCAAAGAGACCAAAACGGCAGTAGACCTTGTGGAAATAGAGGGAGGCGATATTGGCCACCGATGCAGATTTGGTAGTTGGGCAAAATATTGCTCCTTTGAAGGCCCGATCTACCCACACAACTATAGAGTCCTTTCCTTCAGAGATAGGAAGGTCGGTGATCAAGTCAACCGATATGTCCTGAAAGGGGTGAGAGGCAGTGGTAGTGATGGGGACAAGGGGTGGAATGCCAGGATTAGTGTTGGTTTTGCATTGCTGGCAGACTGCACATCCCTCCACATAATTTCAAATGAAAGATGCTAGGCCAGGCCACCAGAATTCAACAGAAACTAACTGGCGGGTTTTGAGATACCTGGGGTGTCTGGCAGTTTCATGATCATGACATCTCTGCAGGACTTCTCATTGGAGGTCTCCATCTGGGGGAATGTACACGCAGTCCTGATAGGTGAGTATTCCCTCCCAGTTTTGCTAGTCGGAGAGTCGGGAATGAAAGGCTGCGGGAATGTTTTCGTCAACAGCTTGAAGTGAGGTCAGGGCAAATGGGTCGGAGGCCGAGGCTGAGTGGATTTTTGTGGAGAGGGCAACATCAATCACGTTAACGAAGAGAGACAGGGGAAGCAGGGTTATGAGGGAATTGTCTGGGGCATTCTTGGGGAAATGGTCAGTACGCCGGGAAAGAGCGTTGGGGCCAGCTAGCTGTGATCCTGGTACATGAATCAATTTGAGGTCAAAGTCAGCTAGGTCAAGTAACCAACGGGCTTGCCATCAGTTTAAAGTATGGGGTTCTCAGAAGTACGTAAGATTTTTGTGATCGGTGAACACTTGAACCTGGTGAGGGGACCCTCATAGGTAATGGGACCAGGTTTTGAGTGCTCGGAGTACAGCTAGGAGTTCTCGATCATGAATGTCATAGTTTCATTGGGCTGAATCAAAACTCTGGGAAAGGTATGAGCAGGGGTGCCATTCGCTGTTGGGATCGGCCTGGAGGAGAATTCCCCCAGAGGCATAGAGGGAGGCATCAGTGGCGATGGCAAAGGGGGCTGAGAGGTCTGGGATGCGAAGGACTGGTTGGGAGGTGAACTGCGTTTTGAGCGAATCGAACGTGGATTGGCAAGAGTCGTTCCAGGACCAGGTAGTGGACTTCTTAGTCAGGTTGATGAGGGGTCGGGTGATTGTCGAGTAATCAGGGATAAATCAGCAATGAAAATTGGTAAACCCTAGGAAGGACCTAACTTCCTTCACAGATGTGGGAGTGGGCCAATGGGTGATCCCATCCAACTTGGTAGGGTCCATGGCGAGTTCGTCAGGGCAGATAATCATTCCTAGGTATTCAACTTCATCTCAGTCAAAGAAACATTTTTCTGGCTTCAGGTGGAGGTGAAGCTCCTCCATTTGCTGTAGTACGTGGTGAGTTCACTCAGTATGAGTTTGCTGGTCAGGGGAAAAGATGAGGAGGTCATCCATATAAATGAATAACCACCCTTCTGCAATAAGATCTTGGAACGAATCATTCATGAATCATTGGAATGTGGGGGGAGAGTTTGTGAGTCTGAAGAACATGATGTTTGGTTCAAACAGTCCTCGGTGTGTGATAAAGGCAGCCTTCCACTGGTCTTCTTTCTTAATATGAACATTGTTATACCCCCATCGGACATCCATCTTGGTGAACACTTTCGCCCCTTGTGTTACGAGTTGACCTGGCCCCGTTTATTTCTTTCTCTTCTTTCATTTAGCTTAGTCTCGATGGATCGCCATCCATCTCGTCTGGCGCTACCCAGACCACTCTCGTACGGCACGTAGGTAGATATTCCCATGGACTGCATCCTTTCTTCATTTCCGACTAATGACTCCGCTGTCATGGTCGCTTTGGGCTGTTCTGGCCACTTCTTCGTTTCACAATAATCTTTGATTGACAGCTGCTTCTGATCGACACTGATCGACAGATCCGCAGTGGATGTGACTCGTTTCGACTCATCCCGAGTCCTTACGCTTCCCCGAGTCACATCTCCCTTCATCCCGCAT
>JBBPSV010000136.1:6455-18111 GCA_038093795.1 Retiboletus fuscus
CCCTTGTATTGAATATGTGGTAAGCAGAGGACCTCCTCCCCTCCACAATTTCTTGTGTAGAGGAGGCCCTCTTTCACTTTGAATGAGGCATAGTGGCTTAGTTGGGCATGAACCTTGGCAAGTGGAGGATCTCCCTCATATTCTTTGTAGATCACTTTCAGGAACCCAGGGTGATCCTCATACATTACTGGTAGGGTCTGGGATGTCCCTGTGGATTTGAGAATGGTTGGGTCCCCTTCCACATTTGTGCAAGGAGGTTCACCCACTGTCCTTTCTGAAGCTGAGGCCATCTCATGTGCCTCTTCAATATATGCCTCCCACTTCCCAGCAAGTCATTTACTTTTCCAAGGGCTCTCATTCCCCTCGATTACAAGTGACTTGAGCTTGAGCCACCTAGCCTGAGGGAGATCATCTCCTTCCAGGTCTAGGTGCATGTCCATATTGGCCCAGTCAATGGGTTCTTCAGAGGCATCTTCTCCTCCTTCTCATTTGTAATACTGGGAGAGACAATCTGCCACCCAATTCTCAGATCCCTTCACATAGACAATGCTAGCATTGAAGCATGACATGTAGTCAATCCAGTAGATCTGTCTGCTTGACAGCTTATGCTGTGTGTTGAGGTATCCCAGAGCCTCATGATCAGTCACTATCATGAGTTTGAAGCCAAGGAGTTTGTCTTCCCACTTCATCAGTGCTTTGATCATTGCAAGCATCTCTTGCTTGAATGTCCTATAGTTTTGTTGAGCATTGCTCAGTTTTTTCAACATGAAGCCCATAGGCCTACATGTCTTCCAGTTGGGCCCTTGCCCATAAAGTGTGCCCATGCCATATAGCAAGGCATCACATATGAGCCAGATCAGCTCTGGCTTGCACAGGTCTATTAAGTGCAGTATTGGGTACTTGCATGCCAGATCCTTTATCATCTGGAAACAGTAGTTGTGGACCTTCCTTCATTGGAATGGGTGCCCATTTTGCTGGATTCCAGTCAAAGGTGT
Organism: Retiboletus fuscus; assembly: GCA_038093795.1. Lineage (NCBI taxonomy): Eukaryota > Fungi > Basidiomycota > Agaricomycetes > Boletales > Boletaceae > Retiboletus > Retiboletus fuscus. Next base: position 7,451 of record JBBPSV010000136.1, read on the forward strand.
TGTGTATGCTGATATGTCCAGCATGAATTGTGCCAGATACTCTACAAGTCCAATGAACTGTTGGACTTCATTGAGGGATTGAGACATCCTCCATTCTTGTATCTGAGACATCTTGTCTCAGTTGGTGTGCACACCCCTGTGGTTGATTAGGTGCCCCAGGCAGTTGAGTTGCTCTGCATACAGATTACACTTCTTCTGCTTGAGGTAGAAGGTGGCCTGCTCAAGTATCTTGAATATTACTTGCAAGTGCCTCTCATACTCCTCCATTGTGTCACTATACACAAATATGTCATCTAAGTAGACATACATGAATCAGCCTATGTGGTCTCTAAATAGTATGGTCATCAGCTGTTGGAAGGTCACAGGCACATTACAATCACTCTGCTGCATCACCTGGGATATGTATGTCCCATAGATCATGGTGAACACCATCTTCCAGATGTCCTCTGGCTCTACATGTACCTGTTTGTACATATTCAAGAGATCTATCTTTGAGTGGTACTTTGCTCCTGTGATGTCCATCCAGATCTGATCCTGATCTGGAAATGGGGTCATGTCCTTGACAATATTGTTATTCTGTTTGTGACAGTCAATTACTATACACAGCTTTCTGCTCTTTTTTGGAATGCACAGCATTGGTGCAGCCTGTGGGACACTTTTTATTACCCACCATCCAGTGTCTGCATACTGCCATATTTTGTCCAACAGCTGCTGTTTCAGTGCATCTGGGCAGTGGGGTAGGTGGTATGCATATAGCTTACACTCTTCAATCAGTGGGATTCAGTGATTAACCTCCCTCAGAGGAGGTAGTCTTAGGGCTACACCTCCCAAACAGTGTTTATATTGTGCAAACCATTGCATCTTTAATTGAGGGATGTCCTCATGTTTCAGTGATTTTTTCATTTGGATTGCAATGAACCTTGGTGTTCCAGTGCCAAGTTTGTTGTTCAGGCTACCTGTGCCTGATTTTTCTCCTACTCCCTCCCCTCTCATGAAGCCCTGTACAGGTGCAGTGTGCCCAGCAGGGTGAGGAAGTCAGTCATAGCAGGCTGGCATGCTCTATTTGCTGTTACACGAAGTGCTACAACTGAGTTTTCCTCCTAGGGTCGTTGTCAAGGTGATACTCATGAAGAGACCAATGTCTGACATTAACTCAAGGAGAGGAGGATGAAGGGTCTCAAGTGTGATCTTTGAGGGATGTGGGGATGAATCAAGTAATGCTTGTATTGTGAAGACCAAGATTGGAATACAACTACAGAGAGTACAGGTATTTATAGACCAGAGCAATGTGCATGGACCACAAAGAGAACAATAAGGCATAAGACATGGAGACTATTCTGGAAGGCAGGGGACACTGGCCATTGTGAGAGAAATGGTAGAGGAGTAGTAAGTCCGATATGAACTAGAAGCTTATGACAAGAGGGAATAAAAGATCCAAGAGGGACCTATGATGAGAATACAACCAATGCCCATATAACAAGTGATAACATTATCCCTCCATGAGTATAGTTGGTGATAAACCATGAATAGTAGTATCTGAGAGTGAAGGAAAGAGAAAATTGTAACATTTGCTGCATGCCCAGATCTCTGCAACCAGATTGTCAACATTATAGTCATTGAGTTGTGTCCAATGTGTACCTTTCAGGGTAAGGCAATTCCCTGCAAAGTCTAGGACACCACTGTGTTCTTACAAGAACAGTATGCCTAGTATGCAATCATAGTGATCTATGTTTGCTACATCAACATACAGTTTTGCAGGGTATCCCCCTATTTCTTCCATCACATTCACACTGTGCAAGATCTTAGACCAGCTACCAATGCAGCCTAGTTGCAGCATCAGCTGTTCTTGGAGGGGAAACACTGCCATTTTTATGATAGCTATGAACATGGGGCTGACAAAGTTCCTGGTACTGCTGGTGTCAATCATGTTGTAGGCCATGTAGCCTTGCAGTTGAATGTGCAGGGTAGTACAATTGCATAGGGCAAAGGGCACTTGTGACCATTGGCCTGCAATTGTCTGCAGGGCCCTGGTTTGCATAGCATACCAGAAGGTATGTTCTGTATCCCCTACCAAATGATCTGTGACTTTCACCAAGCACAAGGTGGCGAGTGTTACTGAGGGCCTGTCCAGCACCCTGAGCTGGGAGACCATTACTGGTCTGAAAGGCATGATGATTCATATATCATCCTGATACACAAGTATGTCATGCAGCTTGGCCTGCAAGCAGGCAGTGTCAATGTTATGGAGGATATCAATACTATGCTGTATCTCTGTGGGTGTTCCTCCATGCCATAACAGTATGCTTGTGCACATGGCAGTGTCCTTACCAATGGTGCAAAGTGTGGTCTGTTGGCAGGTGAAATACCCTGCCAGTATATGCAGTGCACTTTCCATGCATAGACAACTTGCAGGGTCAGCCTGTGGTTGGGTGCAGTTCCCTTCCTCCCAGCCCTCATCATATCTGTGATGTGCCAGCTGGCATGGGTACTGGAGTATGACTTCTAGGTTGGAGGACTGGTCCAGGACATGCCTGGTCATGTGTGCTGCTCATGTGTTACACTCTGTGCAGGAGTTGCCCTCATGAATTGTGCCAAATAAGCATGACCATTGCCATCTGGGCATTTGTGGGGGTCCCCTGCTTGGTCTGTCTTCTGCCAATGGGAGCTCATTGGTCAAGGCAGCCTTGAGGCTGGGTTCCTCCTCAAGCCCCAGGATTGTTGTGGGATTTCCCCAGTCAGGGGGATTGGTGGTGTCAGCACCTTCATCAAGGTATGGCCAGATACTCACTACTCTGTTTTCTTCAGTCCAAAATGTTCCCCAAGAGGTGGCTACCCTTATTGTGTCTATGAATGCTTCAATGCTGCTTGTGCTCTCTTTGAGCTCAGCAAGCATGCAGATTGCCTTGTTGAGGCATCATGTTAACTCACCTGTGGTGTCATCTGTGTTCATCCTTGCTCCCAATATTGCAAGTTGTGCCTCATGGCATTGTTCATCCATGAGTCATATGTGCTTGGCTATGACTTGCAGTGCAGTGGGCAGGAGCATCTGCTCAGTATCCACCACATGTGTTATATGGGTCTGCTGTCCTAGGTCCACCTCTTATTGGTATTCAGCATGGACTTGCCTAGTTGGCACATTCAGCACCCAGGTTATTGATTCCATTGCACTGTGGATTCTGCTCTGTATGTGGCAGATCCAGTCTTCACATTTGGCACAGGGGTCCTGGTGAATGGCACTGTAGCTTGGGTGCCAATCCCAGTTCTGCAAGGGTAGACCTGTACTTGGCAGAGTTAGATTTCTTCCTTCCCTTGGGTAGCTGCCCACAGTCAAGAGAGCATTTTCCATGACACTGAGGGCCTCCTATCAGGAATAACCCTGATAGCACAGTTGGGCAAAGGAAGGTCTCTGGTGGAAGAACTCACCAGGTAGAGGACTATGGGTAGTAGTCAAGTCTCTGAGAGATAACTCAGGTGGGAGTTAAAACAAAGAGAGGTAAAACATTCTTATTGAAGATGGGCAAAAAGTCTCATCTTATATAGGATATAGAAGTATCTGTACTTGTATATGTATCTCCTATATATATCTGATCATGTGAGTGATCAGTAAGTGAACAGGTAATAGCTTATGAGTAATCCACAGTAGTGTCAGTAAGCCAACCAATGGTGTAAATATCTCTTATCTCATGTATGAGTAAGGCACATAATATGAATAGCATAAGCACAATCATCATGATAAGATCATGTGATGTGGTCTAGAATCATGGTCTAGAATCAAAGATTAAGAATAGAATACCATGATTCTCAACACTCCTCCTCACTGTTCATGTTTGTGACAATGGGAATTTGATGAGTCACAACTGATTCCTCCCCTTTTCAAACTTCTGTTTCCCAAGATTCTTTGTGAAGATATCAGCGAATTGCTGAGTTGTTGGAATGTAATAGATTTGGATTTCTCCAAGTTCCACTGCTTCATGGATATAGTGTTCTGGGATTCAAAGGTATTTTGTATGACCTTCTTGAACAGGATTTGAGGCAAGGAATATAGTTCCTTAATTATCAATGCAGAAAGGAATGGGGGATAGCTTGAAACCAATCTCTTCATAGATGTTTTGAAGCCAAGCAGCTTCAGTCATTCTGCAAAACTCTGCTTTGGTAGAGGAAAGGCTAACTCTCTTCTGTCTCCTAGATAGCCAGGAAATAGGACCATTTGTGTTGAATATGACATAGCCAGTGGTGGAGCAAAGACATTTCAATGTCTCCAGCCCAATCAGTATCAGAGTAGACCATTAGTCCAAACTGATTACCAGTCACAGAATATTTGATGCAAAGATCTTTCATAGTTGAAAGATAGCACACAACATCCATGAGCTTCTGCAGATGTTCTTCCAAAGGATTGGAAGAGAACTGTGACATCTTGATAACCACAAAGGCTAGGTCTGGTCTTGTTCCCAGCATAATACATAACAGTGATCCAATGACCAACTAATAGAGACTTTGAAGAGTAGGAGTTGCAACTGGTCCTTGATTAGGTCTCAGATTATAACCAGTGGGTAGGGGTGTATAGACCAGTTTGCAATTCTCCTGACCAAATCATTTGATAACTTTCTCCACATAGTGGATTTGGTCAAGGATCATGAAATCTTTCTCATCATAGCTTATCCTGATACCCAGGTACTCTTTAGCTTCTCTAAGGTCATGGCATTCCCATCATTTCATGAACTTCTTATGTTTGAGGAGTAGCTTGGTATTGTTACCAATAAAAAGACTGTCATCAACATATATCAAAAAAAAAAAAATTGCTTCACTGATGGATTTAAAATATAGTCCAGGGTCTGAAGTAGAACAGGTGAAACCCATCTCCTGGAGTGATTTGTGCAACTCTTTATTCCATTTGAGTACAGCTTGCTTGAGGCCATAAATGGCTCTAAGAAGATGACAGACCTTCTTTTCTTGATCCTTGACTAGGCTGTTCCATGTAGATTCTTTCTCTGAGCTTTCCATTGAGGAAGGCAGTTTTGACATCAATACAGAGAACCTTCATTCCACATTTTATAGCTTCTGACATGGCAGCTCTGAACATCTCAAACCTTGCAGTGGGTGCATAGGTTTTGGAGTAGTCAACATCAGGAATTTGAGTGAAGCCTTTCACAACAAAGCATGCTTTGAAGTGACCATCAGACTTCCTAGCAAATACCCATCTCCCTTTGAGGGGCTTACGATCTTTGGGAAGATCAACCAATTCCCATACATTTCTCTCATATAAGGATTTCATTTCATCCTTCATGGCATCTCTCCATGGAATTTGTTCAGCTCCAGAGAATTTCAGAACATCTCTATACTAATTAGGTATAGGTTCTATTGATGGTTCAACTGCCATCATTAAATGATGTCAAATCCATTGGATAGAATACATCTGACCCAAATCTTCTTCTTGATTAGTAGGTACCTGATTGACAAGCATAGATTCTGGAGCAGGTGACTCCTCCTGGATTGAATCCAGGCCTCTTTGAAGATCTTGCTCTATTTCTATAGGAGGTCTATTCTCATATGTGTTGTCAGGTATAATCCTTGATATGGAAATGCAAGTGGATCTCCTCTGTTCAACAGGTGGTCTAAAGGCAGACCTCTCATCCCTAGTGGGATGGTGTTGATGAGGATGAGAACAAAACTCTTGTAGAGTTTCATCAGAGTGTTGCTTTGGAGATAATCAGACACAAGGCAAAGTCTCTTCTATAGGTTCTGTCTCTTCATCATTGGATGAAGGTAGAGAAGGTAGCATATATTGCTTGTGTTGATGTCAATCCACTATTTTGCTCCTATGACCAGTTTCCAGCTGAGCACATTTGGTTGGAGGGCAAAAAGGTGAGGTAACTTTAGAAGAAGGTGGAGGTGATTATATTGAGTGAGGTGGAGATGATAGCAATGGTGCTGGAGAGCCTAAATCTTCAGGGAATCTCCATGGTGTTACATCTCAAGATGACTGCCTATCATTTGAGTGGTGGAATGGTTGTAAGTGATCATCCACAGGTAGTGGTGATGGTATGACATAACTTTGAGGAGCATTAGAAGGGTCCAGATTTCTTTCTTGTACTTCCTCGATGTCATCAAGATTGTTGGATGCTAGTTCCTGTTCAATTAGAATAGGGGGTGGTCTGTCAACAAGACTCCTGCAACAGTGAGGAAAGATATCCTCATCAAATATGGTGATAGAGGATATAAAGACTTGATGCCTGGAGTTAGGCCAGAATTGGTATCCTTTGGTACTCAATTCATATCCTATAAATGTCATCTCCTCAGATTTGGGAGAGAGTTATTCTGTCGCTGTTCAGATGGAATGAACACATAAGCAAGACAACCAAATACTCTGAAGTAGAAGACATCAGGTTTGTCTCCATTGAATCATTCAATGGGTGTCTTCCAAGTAAGATGACACATTGGTTGTCAATTGTAGATATGCAATGCAGTTTCAACAGCATCTTGCCAGAATGAATCAGGCAGACAAGCATGGTGTCAGATTGCCCCTGCTTTTTCAAGCAAGGTCTGATTGAATCTCTCAGCACATCCATTCTGCTGGAGAGTATGAGGAGCAGAGGTGTAATGGGTAACACCTCTGGTAGTGAAGAACAATTGAAGTTCCTTCTCCATATATTCCCCACCACAATTTGAACATACAGAGGTGAGTGAGTGGCCAGTTTGGTTCTCTGCCCATGTAACCAAAGTAAAGTGCTGAGAAATGGCATCTTTGTTGCATATGAAGGCAACAAGTGCATAACCCAAATGGTCATCTATAAAAGAGAGTATATAGTGAGCCCTAGAACATGGCTCAGTGGGCATAGGCTCTACCAAATTGGTGTGAACCAGTTCCAGTGGACAACTCACATATTTGGATGAATCAACATAAGTGCAATCATGCATCTTACCAAGAGAACAACTCTTGCAAGGTGGAGTGCTTGAGGGAATAAGGACAGTAGGAAGGCCAGTAACAGAAGAAGGGGCTTGATGAAGCACATTCTTCAAGGTATGGCCAAATCATTGATGCCAGAGATGATAGGAATCTTCCTTGGTAAAGGTAGATATAACACCCTTCTCTGGAGTAATCTGTTCAGATTGAATCCAATGAAGGTTGTTACTTGGGTTCAAGGCAGATGCCTGCAAAACCAAGTCTCCTTTTGCATTCCAAATACTGGAATGCTTGTTATCTATCTCACACTTGAAGCCATGTTTGGCAAGTGTGGGTACAGACAATAGTCTGTGGGCAGCAAGCACTAGGTGTGTATCATACTTCTTCAAGGACTAGAGGTGTCCTTCTGTTTTGATGAACAATGACCTTGCCAGGTCCATACATGGGTACAGTCTTGCCATTAGCAACAGTGGCATATCAGACTTGATTGTCCAGATGAATGAAATCATTATCAAAAGGTGACAGATGATCTGTACATCCAGAGTCAATCATCCAGTGTCTGGAGGCAAAAAGTGTTTCAGAATCTCCACCTAGCATAAAAGCACCATGATACAAGTCAAAAGTAAATTCTGATTCATCATATCCATATACAAGATGTGATGGTGGTAAGCCATGCTCTGGGTAAACTACTCCTGGGTCTCATGGATATTCCATGGCTAATTCCTTTGAGGAAGTAGGGAGTAGATTTTGGATATGATCTAACTTGTCTATATTGTTGAAATGGCCTCAGTTAGAAACCAATCCTCCTAAGGTAAAAGATACCTTGTTCTTCTTTGACTTCTTTAACATCTTCTTCTGCCTCTGAGGAGGTCTAATGTTCTGATCAAAAGGGGCATTCTCTGATAGAACTGGAGTGAAAGGGCATGGACAAGGATCCAGCTATATCCATCCCAATTTCTTCATCATTCCATCTAGCTGCAGTGATAGTGGAACTAAAGTCTTCTTCATCATACTCCATCTCTGGTACATCCTCCACATGATCAATGAAATGATCAGTGGGATCTTCATACAGATCTTGATGCTCCATACCAAGATCCTGACTGATGGAGTACATGTCAGTCATACCAGTCATGCTTCCATGACTGACACAGTCAGTCATGGTTACCTCATTAGCAAATGATACTTCATTCGCTTGTTGTCCCTTCCCTTCCTTATCCTGCCTCTTCTTGAACCATGTTCTCTTCTGGTTCACATCAGGACACTTAGACTTAAAAGTCTGTTTCTTCTTCAGCCTAGTAGGGTCCAAAGAGCCTTATGGGTTCAGCAATCCCTGGTTAGGGTTGGTCTGGTTCCTCCACTGATTAGGTGGAGGACCACATTGAATCACATTGGTCCTGTTAACTGAAGAGGATTGAGGGTTCTGTACCTCAGAGATACAAGATTGGAGAGGATGAGAGTGAGTCTTGTGAAGTGCTGCTTCTTGTCTAATCTTGGCAGCAGCTAGTTCAGCATTGAAGTCAGCATCTTTGGTGGTATGGCAGATGGTAGATTGGAGATGGGAGTACTTGTCTGGTATTGCTGCTAGGAGCAAGATGGCACAAAGATTCTGAGAAAGGTCTAGACCTGCACATTGCAGATCTGCAAAATCTTGCATCATGTTGTTGATCCCTGCATCAACATTGCTCATGTTAATGCAATGACAAAGGGTCTTCTGGAAGATTTGAAACTGTCCAGGAACTCCAGCAGTACTGAAGAGAGCTTTCATTTTGTCCCAGAAAGCTTTGGAAATGGAGGGATAGGTGACAAGATCTGTCCACTCATAGTTCACATGAGAGATGAGGGAATTGTTGACAAAGGAAGACATGATTCCTAGAATTCATTGATCAAAGTGTCACCAGATCTCTTGTTTCTTGAGTAGATCAGTACTAGTGGCAGTAATGCTAGTATAGGTCTTGATGCTGTTTACTATGCCCCATACACTATAGGCTTGGAACATGGAAGACATATGAGTGTACCAGATGGGATAGTTTCTCTGACCAGTGAGAGTTTTGATCTTGGTTAGGAAAGCATTGTCGATCTTGAAGTCAGAGGTAGGGAGAGTCATTTTTTAGAATCATTGGAGATCTGAGAAAGGATCATCAATAAAGTTTTCAAGAAGATATTCCAGAAAACAGAAAGAAGTAGGAGCTTTCCCTTTCATTCCTAGTGGAGCATTTATCCCTGTTTCCTGCCTAGAAGAATTATTGCCAGCAAATCTTCTATGTCTGCATTTGTAGTTCTTCTCAAACCACAATCTCCTCCTGGTCTGGCAATATCCTATATCCTCTTTTATCCAATGTCTTCATCTCTCATTTTTTCATTCATAGGGATCTTTGCTGTGTAAAGATTGGTCTCAATATCATGAAGGCATCAGCAAGATGGCATGTTCTTTGAACAAATTGAAGAATAATCTTGCAAAGTAATGTGGATTTTGAATGTACTCATTTGAAATGATGCCTTCCTATACACAGATTTTATAAAAATCACATGAGTAGTAAGGAAGAATGATGGTATCATGAAAGTAACCAAGAAGACAGATGAAAGAAGAATAAGGATGTAATATATCACCAGTGTATAAACATTCAGTTTCACCAGTCCAGTAGGGTAAAGGCCAACAAGAAGGAAGGGGGATCCATGCCAAGTGGTCAATAAGGTGAACCAGCCCTTCTTCTTTGTTCACCTTCCTTATGAGCTCTTCAAGGTCTTCTTCAACATCTCTTCTTCTAAGGATATCATATATGGCATCAAGTTCTTTGGGGGTCCAAGCATTCTTGATCCTGCACTGTAAGCATCATTGAGCAATATATCTAGGATCAGAACAGAAGAGGTTATGATGGTAGAGGTCGAAGGATTCATTCCAATCAATCTGGAATGGGGGATCATAGTAAGGAACAAAGCCCTCATGACCATGCAGGTCCACCATCTGCATGATCATGTTAGGAACCAGTGGTTCTTCTAAGTCTTGGTGTCCAGCAGGTGGAAACCAGCATGGTTGAAAACCTCATAGCCCTGCCATGAAACACAAATGGCATAGGCATCAGAATAAGTCTTGGTGAGCATAGCCCAGCCAGTGCTTTCTAGAGTTGACCTGATAGTATCTCCCCTGTACCACAAAGTGTTGACAGTATAGGGGGGTTCCAGTTTCACAGTGTTGAAACTGGACTGGAGTAACAAGTCGATGACCTAGTCAAAGATCAGAAAGCTATCATTGGAGTTAAGTCCAGATTCTGATAGTGGAAGGTAAGGTAGACTTTGAGGAGGGATGAAGCTTTGTTGAGAAGGAAGACAAGATGCAAGTACTCTCCTAGTGGGAAGGTCATTGCCACTATATGCTCTCCTAGTAGAAGGGTGAGGAGGGGGACTAAGGTGAAGTCCTAAGTACATTGATCTCAACCATATGAAAGGTTGGCATAGGTGGTCTTCCAGAGAAGCTTGAGATCCTCAATGAATGATGGTGGGATCTTGGTCCAGATGGTGACAGGTCTAACCTGTCTCCATAGGGGTTTGGCAGATAGGGCAAGGAATATGATGGGGAACTCCAGGAGGGACAAAAGAAAAATCCTGACAGAAAAAGGATTCTGTAGAATCTATTGACTCTATTGAGTGGCAAACAGGACTATCCCTCTCTACCAATGGTAGGGCTCAACCAGGATGGGAAAGCATGCACAACCAAGCAGAAGATAACAGCATAACCAACAACTACCCAAGGTCCTGAGCACAA
>JBBPSV010000137.1:8642-19825 GCA_038093795.1 Retiboletus fuscus
TGTGTCCCTCCCAGTGCTGTAAACGGCGTCGCCGCTCCGCTCTGCGAACACGCACGGACGCTGCGTGCCTTTGCTGAGCTCTTGAATCTCAAAATTTTGGAGGGTAGCCTGAGCGAGGAATTGGAGACGGCCGTCCTTCGGGACGGCGAGGCTTTGTTGCGACTTGCGCTATATTGCTTGGATTTCGATCAGGCTATTCGAGGTTCGTGCGGCGCAAGTTGAGTAGGCAATGAGTTCTGCATCGAACATCGTCACCATGCTATCTTCTCATACCCTCTTTACCCTCGAACATCCTAGATCAGGCATCTTCCTATCGGAAAACGTGTATTGGTACAAGGTAATTTAAGCTAAATTCTGCTCAGTCGTTGTAGCCACGCGCCCTCGATGCACTCTTTTTCGCTTCAGGGGGTTCGATGCCTTGTTGTTTCCAGATCTCAATCTGACGGTCTTTCGCAACCTTGCCAGTTCGTCGTTCGTAGTCCTCGACAGACTCGGGCCGCTCTCCATGAGGAGTTGCTCTCAGAGCGTGACGCCTCTGGGGCCAAAAGTCGAACGTCGCGGTATGCGTCACAATCTACTTTCTGTGAGATCACAGCCACGATATTCGCGTCGAGGACTCACTCTGTTGTCCCAGAACGCGATCGAGTTGGGTTCCCAGTGGAAGCGCACCTGGAAGTCCGCGTTGCTGCTAATCTGCTGGAACAGGAAGTTCAAGATGGCATCTGACTCGGCCTTGGGAATGCCGACGATGCGACGCGTGAAGCCTGGGTTGACATATATACTCTTCCAACCGGTTACAGGGTGAACGCGGACGACAGGGTGGATCGTCTCGATGGGTTCGCGGCGAACGTGGAGTCCGGCAGCGCGGGAACCGTCTGCCTGGGCCACAGCGCTGTGGAGGGCTGTCAGGCCTTCCAAATACGTTTGCATCCCAGGGCTAAGGGATGAGTAGACGGCATATCTGCGTGCATGGTCGTACGTCACTGTGCATCGTTTATCTCGTCGCTCGTTGACCTACCCCGAAGACCATAGGGTATCACCCCCATATTCCGGGCCGGTGATGACTTTCAAAGACGTCGTGCTCGGGGGTTGGATCTCGTACGTCACATCACTGTGCCAGAGTTCCAACTTCGAGAAGGCCGAGGGGTCCGGACGCCGGGCGGCATCATTGTATACGACTGTTGTGTGTGTCAGCATTCATTTTTGCCAGACTGATGTTCGCGACCGACCGTGAACTTCCTCGAGTCCCGGTTCCTTGGGGACTGGGGTCGTCGCGTGTTTATGGAGAGGACCGAAATGTCTCGCGATGTCGAGTTGTTCGTGAATGCTTAATTCTTGGTCTCTGAAGACTGCCACGTCGTCAGCGCTGGGCAAGGATAAGTATAAGCCTTCTACGAACATACGACACCTCTCTCAGCAACCAGGAGAGCGCTATCGAAACACTGTGTTAGTCTATTGCCTTGAGAACACTGCGGGAGGGACGCACAGTTCATCTTTCTGGGAAGGCGTAAGTTGCCTCAGATCGATTCCTGTGATCTCAGTTCCGATCGCTGGCGTAAGATGCTGAACCTTCTTCGCGGCACCGAACAGAGCTTTCTTCTCTGGATCAGCAAAGTGACCACGATCGGTGACGTCAACCTCCTGGAGGGGTTCCCAACTGACGACGGGGAAGTGCGGCTGCAGCACCTGTTCGTCTTTATTCTCAGACTGGAAACGGTTTCTGCTCACCTTGTAAGCAGCGTACTCGTAGGTGTCGTCAGCGGCAGAATCGGCAGTGGGGGAATAGAAAGGGTTGAAGGGCTGGGCCTCGTTGGCTGGTTTCTTGAGTTCCGCGACGCGGTCGACGTGCGCCTTGCCGTTCTCGTTGGTCGCGACAGGAGCCATGGTATGCAATCTCGAAAAAGAAGACTCTTTGTGATACTCCCATCGAATCGCAACGCTTTATACGCTGGGAATTCCCCTCCATACGGACGCCCAAGGCTTGCGCCAACCGGGCGAGAAATGGCGCAACCTCTTGCTACGGAACGGACATGTGAGCCAGATTATTCTTGTTTTCGCCATTCTAGATCCACTCATTTAAAAGCACGCACTTTGAAAGGGGCAAAACGCAAATCTGACGCAAATGGCGTGCTGCCTGTCATGATCGACTATGATCTGACTCGACGGGCGTTTCTGACGACATCTCCAGCTCGATGCTCCCGTAATGCTGGTCAGAACGGCCATAATCTCAAAGTATCAGATCTGGGTTGGGGTGACCAGCTTGATAAAGAAGGGTGAACCAAAATCCGGGGCCTGACCGAGATTGATTGATGATCAAGAGTAGCACACAAGTGCACAACATGTGACATTGGTGTGAGAGAACACCTGCATCGTGGTAGGGAATGGGGCGCAAATTGTCTACCTCTATCGTCTACGTGAAGGTCATGAAGCGGAGCGTCCGTGCGATAACGTCCGACCGGCATGTGCTTGGAGAAGGTTACCGGATATCATTAATATCGCTGGTCCGGCGTGGAGATAGTTGGGCTACAATCTAATTATCGAAAAGTCTAATGCGCATCAGCAAGTACGGACGTAGATGCAAAGCATAACTCTATGACGCGTATGATTCCGAGACGAGAAATCCGACGAGACATGCGTCGAGCATGAAATCCACGTTCACCCACGCGTGCGTCAGTGCTGAACCGTATCAAAAACCCAAAAGTCAGTCCGGATCGGCAAGACACCATCGATGCGAATCTCACAGAACAACTTTGTTCCATCCCTCCCTGCCACGCGCATGAGTTCTTTCTCGCCGCCTGGATGATACGGTAGATATGGCGTGATGTTGTACACCTTGCCGTTGATGGCCGTCCAAGCGTCTTCCTTTTTATTGTGCGTTTTGAGTACGGACGGTGGGATGCGCAGCAGCGTCTCCACACCCTAGTTTCCATCGGGAACGTCTGTCAGGACGGCGCGTGCGAGGAGAGTCAAAATGGCGATGGACGCACTCTCAGGTCTTGCCCAGACGATTTCAGGCTCGCCCAGTCCAACGGACCGTACCCTGGTGCGAGCACCACCTTCCTCGAGGGCCTTTTGGGCCTTTCCGTAGTGGCCATCGGCGCAAGCAAGGACGACGATGCCATCTGGGATTTCGTCTGTGGAACACCAGGTTGTCGACTTGCCAAGTCAGGGAGGGGCGGCGGGGGCATCAACGCATCGTCGTTTAGAATCGTAGGAATGTGAGATGCACTTGAAGTGGAAGACGGAGCGGTTGCGCGCTGGGCGCTGTTCAGTGATGGGAACGCGGGTGGAACATCGTCTTCGCCTGCTGTGCTCGATCCATCATCCTCGTCCTCGTCCTCGTCAACAAATGACCCCGGAATACTAGTACCTTGGGTCGATACAGGCGGAGGTGCTGCGGTGTCGAGTGAAAACCAATTCCGCAGAAAAGACATTTGTTTCCAGTGATCGTGATAGTCGTAAGTGGTACGTTACTGACAGCTTCTCATGACACCGCCCTACGCGCGCTGCTTGGCGTCTTGGTTATATCCCGGTTGTCCAAGTCCCGTTCTCTCCTCGCTCATCTTCTCGTCCGAAGATCGCTCTACCACCGTATCCTCGGTAAAAGCTTCCCTCATATCCGCCACGGGTGTTGATCTTCGTCCACCCAAGAAGACGCGACCACCGGGTGCATCTTCCAGCGCTCTCACCATCATGTCCTTCTCAAACAAGAACCGTATGTCCTCCAACGCATATCCCTTCGTTTCCGGAAAACAAAAGTATACCCACACGGACATGAGCATGCAGCATACGCCAAACAACAAAAACGTCCCGTACGTGATCCCCTCGAGCATGTTGGGCGTCACGCGTGAGATCGTAAACGAGAACAGCCAGTTCACTCCGAGGGCAAGTGACATGGCCGCCGTCCGCACGTGATTGGGTGCAACTTCTCCAGCGATGACCCACGGGTTGGGTCCCCACCCGATGCAGTAGAAAACAGCGTAAAGATAGACGGCAACGATCGAGACGTAACTTGCGGGGACGATCGTCGTCTGGGGGTGGACCGCACTGTATCCTCCAATCCAAAGCATCATCAATCCTTGGCCCAACCCACCAATGAGAAGGCACATCTTCCTTCCCAGTCCTTCTACCGCAAAGATGACAGTAGTGGTGACAGCGACTACTTTAACCGCACCATAGACGCCAGTGGCGAAAAGTCCAGAAGTGGTACCGGTGATGCCCAATCCCGCGAATATCTGCGGGCTGAAGTAATTGATGGCATTTGTGCCAGTCCATTGTTGGCAAAACATGACGAGTGAGGGGATGAAAGATCGCAGAGCCGTAACCTTCGACTCGCCCATCATGCGGAACTGCTTCCAGATCGACGTTCTCTGCTTTCCTGCGAGGTCCGCTTTGATCTCTTCAAGGATTGCTACAACAGCTTCGTCGTCAATAGAGCTTCGTGTTGCGTACGCTAGACTCTTGGCTGCTTCCTCGTAGCGTTGCTGTTCGACCAACCATCGCGGTGATTCTGGTTGGGGGAGCATGAAGAGTATGAACAACACCCCAGGAACCACCTGGACTGCGAATGGCATCCGCCACTGCATTTCTCCGGATGGGACGTTGAGGGACGAGCTGTAGTTCACCCAGACTTGTAAAGATACCGTCGGTCAGGACTCGGGCAAGGATCAATCGACGAGCCAATACTTACAGCTAAGCATCATGCCGACATTGTTCGACACTTGGACGAGACCAGTACAACGGCCACGGATCGCTTTCGGCGTGCACTCCGACACATACGAAGGGATCAGCGCTGTGGACATTCCCAGACCGAAACCGCCCAGGAACCGGCTGAAGTAGAGCACCCGCAGTGCCACTGCTTGGCTGCTTCCGATTCCTGAAACAGTCTGTATGACGCTTCCAATCAGGTATATCAAGCCGGAGACGACAAGCGGTTTCTTGCGGCCAAAGATACCGGAAATATATACTGTGGAGAGTGCCCCGAAGCTGACAAGGGCATGAGGCACTCTTGCAGCGAGGGGGAGTGGGGGAAAACTCACAAGCAGCCGGCTTGAAGAATCGAAACAATATTGCCGTTCAGGTTGGCCTGCGCGGCAGCAGACATTTGGTTGATTCCAAAGTATTCTCGAAATGACGTGAGGGACAATATGCCCCCAATCAACCCGGTATCCCAGCCATAGAATATGGAACCCATAGATGCAGACAACGCAAGCGCGTAGGCATTGCGGTTGCGAGACAGATTGCCGAGCTCCACCAGATAGCCCATTGGTAAGAGGGATCGAGGTGAACAAAGGGCAAAAGGAGAGCCGTGTGCTGGCAATCTGGCTATCCAGTCATATGAACGCCATACCGGATATGTCAGGGCAGGGAAGAAAATTCCTTGTCCTTTGGCAGTAGTCACCTGTTTAAACGCATTTGGCCCGCTAGTCACTGGGCATCATCGTTTCTGGCACTGTGGGTACTAGTGAAATAACCGAACCTCAAAGTGACTTCCCATCTGGTTTTCAGACAGAAAATACGTCGGTTTCAGTGTTTTGGCGCCGTTTTTCAGTGATTGTACAATTCACTGAAACGCACAAAATGTGCTTCGATTTGTTTCTGTAATTCCCCGGCTTTAATTATCCGTTGAGCGGTCTCGAGTCGCATCTCAAGACATACGGAATACGCTTAACTATGGACAAGGACATCTTGCTGATGCAGATGAGGTGGAGAGCGATTCAGACAGTAGTGGGTATCAAGCAACTCCAAGGAGGGTTGTCGTTATGACTTCAGTGACTCTACTTCCTTCAGTAACACCTTTGTTTGATCTCGCAACTAGAGTATCATCGAAAGGCAACAGGAATAAAATACAATATTGACAGAAGTACAACAATAAGCTCAGAAGCATGAAAGGGTCGTTTTGATAGTGTTTAAAACAGAACGTAGATGGATTGCGAGTCCCAGCCGACTGAAAACGGCGATTAAAAGAGCGCCCAAACGAGGTTCGGTCTCCGTTCAGACGAATTCCCCTCGGCTCTCCTCCGCACAGCGACCCTCTTCTCCAACTCCCACCTCACAAGCTCGCTTTTCAGCTTTTCAATCCGCACTTCATGAACAGGATGGGAAGCACCCATGATCGGCTTAGCGAGGAGGTTCCAAGTATCTGAAGATGCATCAGAACATTTGGCTGAGGAACACTGGGCCGATCTGGGAGTGTTTTGTCTGCTCTCCCAGAACGCAACCGCTTTGCGGGCATCGAACCCGGCGTGAGCGAGGAGTCTTGCAGAAACAACGTCCGCTTCGATCTCTTGTTTTACGCTCGTGCAATATTCCCCAAGTTCAGTGAGGTGTCCAGAGCCCACTTTGCCCAACTGTGCAATGGCATCATTGAAAAAGGGTCCGAAGAGCATCGTCACTGGAAATACAAGTGTCCTGGCCACGTCGGCAACCATGGACATGATCGTTGGAATAATGATGGTACCCGAGGACAAAGTTTCGATGTGATGCGACAGCACTAAGTGGGCGACCTCATGGGCGAGGAGAATGGCAAGTTCTGTAGTCTGCTCTTCGGTGGGAATAGGATGTGATGGAACTCCAGAAGATACCGACGGTATAGTGAAGAAGGAACCAAACAGGTAGGAAAGCCAGGAGGATTCCTGAAGCTGGGGGGTCGCTGAGGTACGACGGGAACTGCTTTGTACTGGCGCCTTTGAAAGGATGTCATCAAGGAACCCAGAATAGACGACGATACCACAAGCACCATCAGGTCCGAATCCATAAGAGAATGCATTTGCCGCGTCAGGCCTGTCTGCGATAAGCAAGGAGTAAGGAGGACCAGCTATGACATGCGCAGAAGACGTTGACTTCCGACCACACAACGTCTCACAGAACCTCCTCATGCAGTCTGTGCCACGTGGGCGGGGTTTGAGAGGGTATTCAGCAGGTGGTGGCAAAGGTGGTTCGTCCAGCCCAACGTTTAACCAGTGTGCATTTAGCTCGTGCTCATGTTGTAGTATGGGGATGACGCTCTCGAGCCGGTGTAGGGTGTCCTGAACCCACTGATAACGCCAATCATGGACGGGGATTACTTTTTTGGACCCTTCATTGGACAGGATGTCAGTGACTGCTTGGTACCACTTGGGACCAACAAGCTGAGCAGCAATCTCGTCCTCTTCTTCAGGTGAAAGAACGATCAGTCGCCATCTGCACGAGTGATCAGTGATGGGAAATCACGCAGTGATTACACACACCGTCCTGTAAGGGGAGTCTGCTCGGCACTTGCTAAGATACCGAGCCACAATAATGCAGCGGGGATAAATAAGAGCACATGGATAAACAACGTGCGTGAACGAAGACGTTTCAGAAGCATAGCCTTCTTTTCCGCAGAAACAGGTGGCAGGTCTGGGTGGAGGTGATCATGGTGTTTGATGATCTTTCTTGTCCAACGGTTTTTAAACATGATAAGAGGAACAAAGGTGAGGGCTATTCGCCCTGCAGTGCGAGCAAATTCTATCGTCGTGGACGCCTGTCAAGATTGATTTAGTATCAGACACCGCTCTATCATGTAGCGGTATGGTCACCTTGAAGGCACCAAGAAGTACAGGTAGAAACGCTCCCGGGAGGCCTTGCCTCCCTTCCGTCGAATGAAACCAAGCGACATTGACTGACAGAGCTTCTCGCCTTCGGTACAAACTAGGTTGTGACAAGAGAAGTCCGGGGGTGTGCTGTATGGATGGTGGGTGAAACGTGTGCCTGGAGAGATTTGAGGCATGTCTTCTCGTTTGCAGGGGGTGCGGTGCGAGATTGGAGGATACTTCTCGATAGGCGAAAGATGCTCGCAGACCACGCAGCATTGTGCATCTCACACGAGAGCGTTGGTGATGGGGTAAGGTTGAACCCGTGCAGCGCTTAATGTAACAGTCGCGATGGCCGCGGTACCGTCAAAAACCTGATTCAGTCGAGTAGCTATGTAGGTGGCTGTGTCATTGGACTCCAACTTGATGACTCCCAGGCAGGATAATATGCAGCCTTCTCTCTAAAATTCGTCTGGGGTGTCAATATCACCCAGGAACTTAACTACGGTGCCCACAAACATCACGACCTTTTATTTCTCCACTTTCGGACCACGGCACACTGGCCTCGCCACCCTACGAGCCTCGTGATAACTTACAAGTCACCAGGTTCAGGTTGAAAGGTGAGAGGACTCGCTGACTGTTCATGTAGGATTCAAATACGCACTGGAGCTTGACTGCCATGCTCGCGGATTGGTTTCAAACTCCCGCCCATTATATCAATGATCATAGTACGGGGACTCCCTGACCCCGTTACATTGTCAGGCCCAGGCACCCCGGAGTTTCCATGACGAGGAGTTGTAATCTGCTAGAGATTGGAGCGGTTAACCCATAGGTCCGGGCCGGTGAGATGCTTGTGGGCAGCTTACAGGAGGCATCATCCCCCCTTATCTCAGCTCATCCGTGATAAGTAGTTCATTGCTGGAGAGAGAGAAAACGGTGACGCGCCGGGCTCCACCATTCTGTGTTCACAGGAAAGTGCAATGCCGAGGGCATTGCTACGGTGGGGACAGCATGGAGGTCGTAAGTACTTCCCTGCTCGGGTCCACGGACAAGCTATCCATCCCTCTTGGTGCCAGTGCGGTTCACATAGACGCCAGCAATATCGGGTTTTCGATTGAATGGAATAATATCATTCCGATCGGCGCTAATATTCATGTGGATTAGCTGAAATGCGCCGCACGAAGGACGGAGTTCCCGGACCTGGTTCAGACATGGAAAACATGTCTGGATATTACAACCTCTTGACGGGAACAAGCTTAGTGTCGCACTAAGGAACTTCCGTTGGACAGCTTTCCTCCAATCGCGTCGTAACTTTAAGATCAACACCCCAAAACGGCTTTCATCATGATGGTTGATCGATCTACTATGTACAGCGCTAGGCACTAATCTCGCTTCCCCGACAAAGATTTTGACGCTTAACCATAAGTATGTCAGCTATCCCATGGTATCATTGCCCCGGGGGCCACTCGGTCCGCGCCTCGACGATAAGTAGTGTTCCAACTTTCCTATTATTGGCTCATTGAAAACTAAAAGTGCTGATTCAAGACTAGTTTTGCTAGTGGCAAATCGATTTTCTTTTCAGTGTTTCACATGAGTTCTTGTGGGTTCCAGTGCTTGCACACATGGAGTTCAAATACCAAGTGTTGACCCAGTGGCATATTAAGGTTGATTGTTCGCAGTCTTTAAATGACATGCTCCAATTCGCTGCTGTATAGCATTTTGTGACTTGCTCGCGATCTTGGTTCGGCTGTGTAAGTATGTGGGGAGACACTCAGGCTGGTAAGCGATAGTACCGTAATCGAACCCCCATTCGCTTCTCCGTCGGGACCCGACCGAACACCCGAATCACCTGTAAATAGGACCATATAATATACTGGCACATCAACCCAGGTGAGGGAAGACCGCAGATTACTACGTTGATGCTTGGGGCTTCGTACCTTTTGATATGGCTGACAGTGATGTTTACGGAAGTTTCCACTAACTTAATGGAGCAGCCCTCGCAGTTTATCATTCGGGCCGCGCAATCCACGCCACGGGTCTCTGACATAAGTTACAGCATTTTAACGATGTTCGATCAATCCAAACACTTGGGTGTCTTCCATTAGTTGCTTCTCACGAAATTGCCCCAGTTCCGGATAACTTGAACCAGCCGCAGAGCAGGTTCAAGTTCGGATCCATTTAGAGGTTAGTGTTTCAATACATTAGTTCGCAGAGTCGGCCACTAACCTCCGGTGAACCTTGCGTTCAAGGTGCACATTATGAACATGATTGGATAAACTCTGACAGACACTTCCTGCTCAAAGTGTTAGACTATTCACGGAATTCAAATTAACAGTCTCATGACGTGCTGTCACAAATGGCGTGGCCATCGAATACCACTTCCAGGGATTAGTTCGTTCGATTTTCCGATGAGCCGCGCATTTAGTCGGCCTAGCGGGAAACTCAACCGAAGAAACTGATCCAAAATGAACTGAATGTGGACACCGTCTAACATGCATCGTTCAGTCTTAGCTGCTGACATAACCGATACCATGCATCTTTAGTTGGTCCACCATTCCACAGATAAAAACAGACCCTCGGATGACCAGAAAAGCTCCTGCCCCTCCCACCCACGCGAGTCGAGGGAACGTCTAGGATGATCGCCCCTTCATTCACGATCTCTTCCCTGGTACCGCTCACGGCCGTCTATGTCAACTATGTTGACCAGGCAGTTCGTCAACACTTCTTCTCAGGCGGCATTGTACTATGTATATTTCTGCTATGGATGTTTGTCTTTAACAGAAGGGCAAGCTCCGGTGACCTGCCATTCCCCCCAGGTCCGAAACCTCTTCCGCTGGTCGGAAATCTCTTCCAGGTGAACACCGCTGAGCCCTGGTTGACATACACTGCATGGAAGAAGAAGTATGGTAAGTTGGATTTCTGAGAGGTGTGTTGTTATGCTCAGCTGTCGTAGGTGATCTGCTGCACGTGCGCCTCCTTGGTCAGAACTTTATCATTTTGAACTCGGAGAAGATGGCGCGAGCGCTGCTCGATCAGCGCTCAGCATTGTACTCTGATCGCCCAGAGCTTGCGGCGCATACATTGTATAGCATATTTTTTCTCTCGTCACTGTCATGTTGACCTGTAGCGACAAGGTGTGGCATGAGCTTTAGTACGGTCATGTTACCCTACGGCGACGAATGGAGACTGCACAGAAAGCTTTTCCAACACGCTTTCCGTACGGAAACTGAAAAACGTAGCCGAGAGGTATACTTGAAGAAGGCGCGTACACTTCTTACGAACTTGCTGGACGCTCCAGCAGAGTTCGAGCTGCATATCAAGAGGTCAGAGATCCTTCTACCCTCCCTGATCCCTTGTTCTGATAGCGATGCTTTAGTTACGTGGCTTCGAATGTCATGGCCCTCGCATATGGCTATGAAATGGCAGCTAGGGATGACCCCATGGTCAGAACTGTGATGTCACTGGTCAACATTCTTGCCAGGGCACTTTCTCCCGAACGAAGTGCCATCATTTCCGCATTCCCCTTTCGTACGTTATATAATATTGGCTTGTTTCGATCATGTTTCACCTTTCCGCCCAGTCGAGAGATTTCCCAGATGGTTCCCGGGAGCCGAGTTATTGCAGGATGCC
>JBBPSV010000137.1:19922-30440 GCA_038093795.1 Retiboletus fuscus
CCTATCATGCTAGAAGGCTCGCAGCTCAAGTTCTCGATGTCCCGTTTAATTGGGTCAAAGACCAAATGGTGTGACATGTTGCGTCTGGTGTATGCGACACGCATGGCTGATAATTCCAACAGATGACCGGCAATGCACCCCCGTCCATGGTCGCAGATTGTTTGGCGCAGCTGGACGAAAAGGATGATTACCACAAACAGGAATACGCCATCAAAGCCACAGCTGCAACTGTATTCATTGGTCAGTTTAATATCCTCGGAATTGAATTCTGATGCAAACTCTGATACGATCACACGCTAGCCGGATTTGAGACGGTACGTAGCGTCAGTAATGACGTCATCACGCTGACGCTTGTACTCATTCGGGCCATAGAGTTCTTCTACCCTCCATGCATTCATTCTGGCAATGCTTTTGTACCCCGAGGTACAGGCTAGAGCCCAAGTGGAGATCGATTCTGTCATTGGGAGCGGCAGGCTACCCGATTTCGACGACAGAACGTCACTCCCATACGTGGATGCTATCCTCCGGGAACTCGTTAGATGGAACCCGGTGGTCCCACTTGGCAAGTTCCGAGCGGTGTCTCCGTTTGTATTAGCAGTCAACCATCTTTTAGGTATACCACACGCGACTTCTGGTGAAGACGTGTACGAAGGCTATTACATCCCCAAAGGTGGGTGCTAACAAGATCCGACTTCATGTGGCGTGTGTGGCTAATTAACCCGGTATCTGTAGGTGCACTTGTCATGATCAACGTCTGGTGAGGAAAAAATTGCGCCATTGCTCTCTGTTTACGATAAGTTGCTATGAATAGGGCGATAGGCCGAGACGAGGACAAGTTTTCTGACGTCGACGAATTCAAGCCCGAAAGGTTCTTGTCAGAAGAGGGCAAGCTCAGGGATGGTCCCCCAATGTCTGCAAACCCAATCTTTGGGCTTGGTCGGCGGATTTGTGAGCGTCGCCCCTCGTCTTTTCCTGTTCATCCTATTCACGTCTCCTCAGGTCCAGGGCGGTTCGCATCCGAAGCATTCGTGTGGACAGCTGCAGTGTCCATCCTTGCCACCTTCCGCATCACAAAGGCGAGAGATGCGGATGGCAAGGAAATCGATGTGAAGAGACAGTTTACGACCGGCCTCGCGGTGTACGTGATCACGCATCCTTCCATTGCAATCAAACTCACGGGTACATGTGATTCAGGCGACCTGTCGACTTCCCCTGCTGGTTTATTAGTCGTTCCGATGAACGAGCGAAGACAGTCCGTGAATGTGTATGAGTCTATGAGAGGATCGCGCCACAGGGCGTCGGCAGCTAGCTTGCTATGAAACCTTCTGTTCAATTCTTGTTTTCTATTCAGTTCCTCCTCATCTTTTTTCTCTATTCAATTCCTTTTCTCGTTTTAATGAATTCATGACACGATTATGTATTCTTCCTGGTCGACTGACCTCCTGCATTGTAGTAGCTAGATGGTGTACGAGTAGATGTCACGACCCGAAATGATCGAGAAATGATCTCTAATTGTCCATTAGGAGATGAAAGAAGCCTCGTTGAACAAAAGACCATCGATTTCTAAGCCGTCCGACAATCCGGGAATGACATTGTCTTGACCACGCACGACCAGCTTCACTTTATTTTGCCACTGACGAAAAACACGTTAATTGACATGCATGTCGGATCACGGAACCCACCTGGTAGATATATGGTTTGGTCCCTGCAACGTAGTTGACCATTGTTTTGATCACGTAAGGTATCTCCGCCAACACGTCCACTTTCTCTATCAGGCCTTTTGGCTGGGTGAGGGAACCCACGTCAACGTAGAGGGACGCGGAGATGGTGCCTTGGGGAACGGTCAGTATCGACGGCCCTGCCCATCGAAATTCGAGCGCGCTCGGCTTCCTATAACCTGTGTCGGCGTCCTGTACGGGGTCCATGTGCGTCACGCGCGAGATGACAGGTGCCGACTCCTCTGGCACCTCGTCAGGCCACTTCGTCTCCGCTGTCACGACGGCCAACTTGCCGCCGAGCACAAGCGAGCCGACGTTGACGGTCACCGCGCCGGAGCCAGCGCCGTATCGCCCGTGCGTGTCGAGCGTGGTGAACTCCATCTGGATGGCGGACACGCCCCCGTGGGCACTACTCTGAAAATTGGCAAAGTTCCATCGGGAGGCGACGAGGTTGGGGCGCATGCCTTGGATGGCGTGGACGAGCATGCCGATGCCTTTGATGGTGCTCGCTTGACCTTGGTGGACGATGTGACCGGTCGCGACGGTGTGTGGCCAGAAGCGGTGGACGACGTAGCCCTCGGGCTTGGTCACATCCGGACCAAAGTAGGAGAACCCGCCTCTGGGTCCCTGACCCACTTTGAAACCGGGAACCGAGGCCGGACGGGAGACGTCGAGAGACAGTTGGAGGTCGTCTGACAGGTTGGCGCGGATGACATACGTCTCTGGGTAGGACGGGTTCGCAGAGGGTTTGCATGTGATGGAGAACTGGTCTGCCTTGCACGAGCGCTTGTCCAGACCAGGGGGAGAGGTGACAAAATTGGTCACGTTGATCGAGCGCCAGGTCGTCTTCTTGGTGTTGGGATTGTATATCTTGCACGTGAACTGGATCGTTGGGTACCACATACTGATGGTTTCCCCTTGGGGGTCGGTCACTCCGTAAGAGGTTAAATGGACGGCAAAAGACTGACCCGATGGAGGAGTGAATGACTTGGCACATGAGCATGGTGTCATCCTCGAGGAAATGGTAGAAGGTTTGGGTTTCCGTGACGAATCCACCCGCGCACGTCCATTCCAAGTCGCTGGGTCGAAGATCGCCAAACAAGTCAGAGGCGGAGGTCTTGGGCTCGAAGCCTGAGACAGGATGAAAGTTGGGCGCCTTTGGATCGACGTGGGACGAGTTACTAACGACTTTTTGAGAATCAGACGACAGGCCATGAAAGCATACTCACAAAAGTGCGGCGAACATGCTAGGTGAAATGGAAGAGACGTGGTCGATGCGCTGCAACGGCGTTGTCTGGCACGAAGTGTCAGCGCAAAGCCCTTCGACCCCTCGGGCTCAATATTCAATTCTCGGCTGGACCCGACTCCATTCCTACGCACGATGTTGGTATCAGCCTAGCCCATCAGGACCTCCTAGTAACTTTCTCGTGCAGTGTCATTTCGGTTCCTGTTTTTCTGTTTCTTGCTCGACCGTGCTGGTCTAAAATTCCTCGTCACACGTACTTTGCTGCGAGTCGACCCCCAATCATGGATCATGGATCAGGTGAATATATTCAATTTATCCATATGTGCTCACTACCTATAATCAACTCATCAAACCGAACGGGGGGAGGGCACTTCGCCTTTGGCGAGTCTGATGAGATAGCCATGTCGCTAACACGACTAAGATGTAAGTGAGCCGATGGTGGCTGCCGCTAACCCCAAGAGTAAATATGAAAGGCCCCACTTTCAGGTCTGAAGAGTGCGCGGACGGTATATCACGTAAATCAAAGTGAATGGGATAATTATAAGGACTCTTATCGACAGATTGCGGCCCGGCCCGGGTTTGGAGCGGTGCTGGTTGTGCGGAGACCGTCGTTCGGTGGAAGTTGTCAAGGTGGCTTTTTCGGTGGCTCCGTGCCGTTTATGAAGGACAATATTACGCATCTCTTTCGCAAAAAGAGAGCGTCGCTCAGGTGGTCAAGAGATGCCCGCTCACTCCACGTTGAATTTGTTTCGATCCAGCAACATGATCTTGGCCGTTTCGTTCTCGCACAAGTCCCGACTGTGGGTATTGCACGCCAGTGGCATGACGACAGCGAGCGGTAACCCGGGACAGTCCGACAAGCAGTCTCAGCCCAATGCGGGCCATCGTTTGATGCCCGTAATGCTACTTTGGATGGATCCTCCAAGTTTCAAATCAGCAAGACGACCAACGGCGATCATTACCTGAGCATCCTGTGTAGGAAATACAATTCCGGCGGTCCAAATAGCTATGTACATAATATGGAATGCTCAGCTTAAAGACTGTCAATGACTATCATAACGGGTCGCAAACTTGAAGTCATGTACATGTGTAATGTCACGTCGGACAGTCCGGGAGGCGGGTTTGGCCAGGTCTTACGGAATGGCACCGCAAGTCGATCATCATTGACACGGCCGCAGTCTGCGCCTACATTGTATCATGTAAAGTACTTCCATGACTCTTCGGCTTTGACCGTATCAGTCGCAAACATTCAGAGAACGCTCATCAGCTCGCTATATCATCAAATCACGCACATGATGGGTCGTTCAGTGCCCACGGTATCGGGATCGAGATATCCTGCGTCGTCACATTCTGTTTATTCAAACAATATTTGCCCTCTGCAACACACCTTCGCTGCACTGGCCCCATGATGTCCACCTACATTGACTGTGTCATCCCAGCCTCCATCGGTATCTCCTCGACGTCCTCCAATTCCTCGTTCTGCCCAACGTCCGCAAACACAATCGCCATCCCGCCAGCGCCGCGAATGGATAGTGACGACTCCAAGCCGAACCTAGTGTCAATCCCACCTCCATGTCCTCCTTGGACGTCACGCGCATACAACTCCCGTATGCTGATGATGAATCGGGGCATTAGGGTGTACGTGGGAACTGATTGCACGATGACCACCACTATTACCTGCCACTGTGCAGTCGGATTAGTTCCTACCGGCAATAGGGCGAGGAGGTTAAACAAGAAGAACCTGTGGCGGACAGTTATCGTTAGTTTGATCGGTAATTGGTTCCTTGTGAACCTGGATCATAGCAGAGGGAAGGATGAGATGGAGACGCACGCAAGGAAATAGATGATCCCCTGCTTGACTAATAAGTTCATGTACCGATTGAGTTGCCACTGCTTCGTCATGCGGTACATTTGAATCGACTGCCTCACGAATTGGGTGATCGCGAACATGCATAATGTTGCGCCCTGTGTGATTCGCAAAAGGCTGCCTACTTTCACCCAAATGGTTTGGGAAGGTTGCACTGAGCAGAACGAAAAATCCAGTACTTGGATGGTGGTCCAGGTTGCTGTGTGGTGGTAGTGGGCAGTTCATTAGTGTGCTGTGTATGTTTATTCAGCCAGCATCCACATACTCGCATTCAGCTCATGCCACGAAGCAGTGTTGATGGCAGTGTTGATGGTGATGGAAATAATTACCAGGGAGAACAACATAAGGAGAATAAGGAGGATTTGCCTTGATTGATCATACATTGCCCATACACGGAGGATCATCACAGCTATAGTCACTATTATAATTTGTTTTTCCTGAGAGTGAGCTATAGAATAACTCACAATCAGCTGCACAAAGGAAGAGAAGGGATGTCCATCCAGAGATAGTATACATTATTCCACCTTGGAAGCATCCGTGAGTGCAGTCGACAGGAAATGCTTCAAATATGCTCACAACTGTTTGATGGTATCAGTCGAGTTAGAGCCCTAGAAATGAGGACAGACCTGGGAAAAATACATACATCTGTAGGGGCATGATTCAGTAGTATTGTAGTGTTGAAGGAAAAATACCTTTGCAGGGCCAGGCAGGAAGCTACTTCCGACTTCAAGTAGGATCACAGCTCGATCCATGTTCCATTTTAAATGTAATAAGTACATACGCATTGCAGGAGATCTGGTAAACCATTTGGAATCAGTGTTCTGTGTCACAACAGCCATAGACTCACATGAAACTGTAAAGTCCAGCATAACGAACCTGTAACAATGCTCAGGCTCAAGTTATGGCAACAAACTGACAAGTGTAATTCATACAATGACAAACAATGTTGACATCCAGGTCCAGGGTTTGTTCTATGATGTTATTAGTAACATGCTACCTGGATAAACAATTGTCTGCTCACCCAGATGTATTCTATCTAGATGGAGAATCAGTGAAGAAAGGATTGTGAATAATATTGGGTATGTATGATCATACCTCTTTTGAAAAGGTAAGGACTAGCAAGGTAAAAGTTGGTGCATTATTCGGAATGGAATTTACGAGAGTTGCTCACTATAATCATATCCGACAACAGTAAGAAGAGAAACTGTGACAAGGTTGTGTTATTGATCTCGGAAGAGTGATACTGAGCATACGAGTCAAGTAGTCATTCTGTTGAAGGCTGGTCAGTGCCAACTGTAGAGCGGAAGACATGGTCTTGATGGATTGTACTAACAGACAGTTGCAAGTACAGCAAGGTATTTCTAGGGGAGCAGGACGCATTATTTGGAAGGGAAGACTTCGGACATGTTTGCAAGTGAGCAAAACTCGTGAGAAATAGACCTCTGTCGGTGCCCTATTCTGGCTCAATCACCGTCGTATTCCGTGTCCTAACCACACTCTTGATGGTTGCGTGCACAGGATTGTGGAGGTAACGGCGTAGCTATCTCGCGTTGTTTGCGTCATGTCATTCAGGTGTCGACCCTGTGTTTTGATCAGCTCACCCTTGTTTCTAGTCGACTGGCATCTGCAAAGACGGTCGTAACGTTATCGCTTGACGACTCTACCGCAGCTCTTGCGCGATCGAACAAGCCCTCCGATTGGCCTAGGAGCACCTAAGCGATTCTAAAATGTGTCTTACAGCATGCAGACTACGCTAACCCTTTTATATTCTGTTCTGGAACGGTTTGCGCAACATTTTCGGATTGCTGATGCGCCTGTTGTCTGTTTCCAATGTAGGGAGTAGCGCGGGTATACCCCCGGGTATCGGAGGTCATACCCGGCGTACCCGTACCCGGGGCAGGTATACCCACAGGTTACTATGAGCGAGGAAGGTGCCTTGAGGGCGAGAGCGAGGGCGAGCAAAGCGACAGCAGACGACGACGGCGACGCTGCCGCAATGCCATGGGGCTACAACGACGACGACAACGCGACGCGGACGTGACGCCAACTGGCGACACGGACGACGACGCGACAACAACGCGGCCCCGACCACGACGACGCCAGCGCCGCAATGCATGCCAACGCCACGACGCCAATGCCAACACCAACGACGACGACACGGCCCCGACCATGATGACGACGCCGCTGCAATGCCACTGGGCACGACGCCAACGCCAACGCCAACACCAACGCCAACGACGCGACGCCGACGTGACGCCAACTGGCTACACGGACGACGACGCGACGACGACGCGGCCCCGACCACGACAACGCCGGTGCCCCAACGCACGCCAATGATGGCGACGCGACGACGATGCCAACGCGAACAACGACGATGTGGCCCCGACCACGACGACCATGACGCCATGGCGACGTGACGACACGACGGCGCAGCGTGCTGGCAGCACCACGCTACGACGTCGTGACGACACGGCCGCGCACTGGCACGCACGTTCCCTCATGGTCACGGGTAGCGGGTTGAACGCGGGTCTGCAAGTGCAGACCCATACCTGTACCCACGCGGGTAAGGGTATCAACACCCGCGCGGGTTACTCGTACTCGTGCTCTTCCCTAATATGAAGAGACGTGGCACTGGTTCGATGGCAGTGTGGCATTACTATATCAACTTCTCGGTCGGAGTCGTCTCAGCGGCTCCCTAGCCTTGTGCGCGAGAGATTCGGAACGAAAACCAATGATCATTGAGTGATTTGATGGTATAGCAACTTGAAGCCGATGGGTGTTCTCTGCATGTTTGCGAGTGATACCGTGTCAAAGCCAAAGAGCCATATATGATCCAGTGTACGCGCAGACTGCGGCCATGTCACTGTCAAGTCTGGATGCACAGTGGATATACTAGTAAGGACAATACATTAGGTTCCAGACTATCATGACACTCGGGTTAATCGGTAGTGGTACGCACAGCATCTTGTGCTAGAGAGCCAGACTCATCCATTCAGCAACTTACTGCACGACATAGAGCCCTGATAGTAAAATGACACATGACACGCCAACATAACTCGCTATGTCACTACGAAAGAACGACCAGGCCCTAGTAATGAGAGAGCTGCAAGGCAGCGAGTCGTGCTAGGGACAGCGGAGTGGATGAAAACAAGAAAGGCAGCCCACTTTGCTTCTCACACATAGACTAAATCCTACGCACAGCTCGTGCCTCGCCTTGCTTAGGCCACCATCTAGGGGGTTCCAAAATGTATTTTGTGACCATTGTATTCCTGTCCACTACACTGGCCCTTGTCGAGGAGTTCGAGTGCATATGGAGACGTATGTGGATCCAACCACTCAAAGCATCGAACCCTTTGTCATTGTTTCCATAATGGCTAGAGAACGGCTGTCAATCAACATCTTCGGTCGTTTTATAGATGAAACTGGGCCGTGATTCTCTCATGGAAGCAGAGAATGGTTGACAGGAAACAAGGGGTGGCTGATCAAAACACAGGGTTGATACATCAACAACAACAACACAAGACAGCTACATCGGTAAGCACAGGTCACCTCAAGAAGCTGATTTTAATCTCACTCGCCAGCCTATCGACTACTCACATAGCAGGAATTCTACAATCCTGTCCAGGCGGGCATCAAGAATACCAGTGTGATCAGGACACAGAACACAATGGTGGAATAGTACTACATCAGTAAGGTTGATAATCATGATGGAGGTCAATTTCTCACTGGTGCAATGAGTTCTGCTCTTTTATAAAGATGTCCAAAGTCTTCCCATTCGAATAGTGCATCCTGCTGTCCTAGAAACACACTCATCTACTTGCAATTGTCCATTAACACACATCCAGCAAGACCATGTCTTCCGCATTACAGTCTGCACTGTCCAGCCTTCAGCAGAATGACTACTTGACTCGTATGCTCATCCGAGTCCTTACTCTTCCAGCGAGATCAATAACACAACCTTTTCACAGTCGCTCTTCTTACTGTTGTCGGATATGATTATGGTGAGCAATTATGATGAATTCTGTTCCAATGATATGATGCACCAACTTCCACCCTGCCAGTCCTTACTTTTTCAAAAGAGGTATAATCCTACATACCCCTCAATACTATTCACAATGTTTTCCTTGCTGATTATCCATATAGATAGAATACATCTGGGTGAGTAGATAATTGTTTGTCAAGGTAGCATGTTCCTGATAAAATCACAGAGCAAACCCTGGACCTGGGTGTCAACACTGTTCATTATAGTGAGTATTGCACTTTCCACTGTGTTGCCATGACCTGAGCATTGTCACAGGTTTGTTATGTTGGCCTATACAATTTTATGTGAGTCTATGGCTGTTGTAACACACACAAAATGCTAATTTGAATGGTCTATCAGAGTTCCTGCAATCAGTATGTACTATACTTGTACCATTCAAAATGCAATATTGATGTTACGATCTGACCTGGCTCCGTTTGTTTGTTTGTTTCTTTTACTTAGCTTAGTCTCAATGGATCGCTATCCATCTCGTCTGGCGCTACCCAGACCACTCCTATATGGCACGTAGGTCGATATTCCCACGGACCGTATCTCTTCTTCATTTCCGACTAATGACCCCGCTGTCATTGTTGCTTCGGGCTGATCCAGCCACTTCTTTGTTTCATGATAATCTTTGATAGACAGCTGCTTCTGATTGACACTGATCGACAGATCCGCAGCGGATGTGACTCGTTTCAACTCATCCCGAGTTCCTACGCTTCCCCGAGTCACATCTCCTTTCATCCCTCATTTACCTGTCTCTTCTACGGGTTTCTATGACCTTCCATGACTCGCGTATATAAACCGTAGTCTCTGCGCTTGTATTCCTTAAGCTAGAGCTACTCAATCTTACCCTTGAAATAACTCTTGCACTCGATCTCCCAAGACCGGGATAAGACTTGTCCTCTTTGGACTCATCGTATCCTTCGACGCTGAGCGTGCTCTTCGTGAGCAGATCCCTCGCCTGAAGGTCCTCGTCGTACCGTAGCGTCAAGAACGCTGGTACTCCTCTAGTCCCAGAACCCCTTTGAGTCTACGCTCGACCCTACCCGGGCCAAGCATAACAAAAGCTCTAGCTTACCACGTCACGGCTACCATTGAGTAGGCCCTCCTCCTCAGCCCGGCTGCCACCAATCTCCACCTCGTGGAGAGCCACCGAACAGCAACTCGCTGAATCCTCAGAATCATCGGACTCAGAAGCTACCACTGAGGGCTCTGATAACCCCGACTTAGACCTCGAGCTACGCTCTCCCTCCGCGGAAGCAGATTCACAAGAACTCTCTAGACTACTGTCCCACCAGCTTTCAGCCGGCGCAGTTATCCCTCGCAGTCCCACCCCACCGTCGCCAACGCTGATCGCCCAGAGCGGTCAGATCTTCCCAGCCACGGCACCAGCCGCCCCTCAGCCCTGTTACGCTTGGCCCGGGTAGGGTCGAGCGTAGACTCAAGGGAGGTTCTAAGGACTAAGGAGCACCAGTGTTCTAGATGCTACGGTGCGACGAGGACCTTCGGGCGAGGTATCTGCTCACGAAGAGCACGCTCAGCGTTGAAGGGTTCGATGAGTCCGAGGTGGACGAGTCTTATCCCTGTCTTGGGAGATCGAGCATAGGAGTTATCTCAAAGGTATGATTGAGTAGCTCTAGCTTAAGGGATACAAGCGTAGGGA
>JBBPSV010000138.1:0-30123 GCA_038093795.1 Retiboletus fuscus
GTCGTCATCGTCGTCGTCGTCATCGTCGCAGGAACGCTACAGCCCACCGGTTAGATCAGGCCTGAGCGGATCGACCAAACCACTTACCTTATGGCTCCCTTCCATCCTAGCGGTGAAGGACCAGTCCGTGATGATGGACGCAGCCCCAGACGACGCAGCCCTGCTGACCTTCGTAGGCGCAGCCTCGCGCTCCCTTTCAACGACACGCTCCACATCCTTTTCTTCAGCACACTCCACATCCATCGCCATGGCCGCCTCTGCGGTCCGCGTTTCGTCTACTTCAGGCTCGTTGGGAACCAGTGGGGGCAGTGTGAGCAGTAGCTTCCAGAGCGAACGTTGAACGTCAGCCTCGTTGATGTCCTTGAAGACGACCAGGTCGAAGGCAGTTTCGATCCCGAGGCCGTCGGCCGTCTGGATGACCTCGGTGAGCTTTGCCTAAGTCAGATCGAATGGTCAGCACGTCGCCACAATGGGAAGGCCTGCGGACTCACCAGTGCGGCATCCCACCTAGGGCACCAATACTCTCGCTCCTCGCATAGATCAGGTGTGGGGTCTGGGATGGACTTGGCCAGCACGTGGAGTTCCTCCGTAATGTCTGCGAATGCCTTGCGTGCGGCAGTGCGTTGGTTGGCCGCCGGGTCGGATCATTGAGAGATGGAAGTAAAGCGGGCAGCGAAAGACATTGAAGTCAAGGGGATAGATGGTGGTGGTTGGTGATGAAGATGTAGGACACGCATTGAACGGGCCCACGACGCATTTTGACGCACTCCACTCCGCATTGTCCATATTCGAACTCAGATTCCCACACCTCTAGCGAGTCGCGTCTCTGACTGGGGACAGTCAGTAGCAAGTCCCCTGCAGATGTAGAGAGTCCCAGCTCTCTACAGTTGAAATGAGGCCTTTTCCACCCTTCTAGCATTTTGGGTTCTCAGTCCAGTCCACGCATCGTCAGTCCGTCCTCAAACCGATCAGTCCGTGTCCACAGTAGGTCAGTCTGGTGTTTGTGGTAGGTCCGGTTCAAACCGGTTTAACTTTATTGTTCCTCATTCCACTCTCACGTGCCTTACCACTCCCTTGCACGTGCGTACGACATTCCTTATACCGTTTTAGGACTGTTCATTCTTCTTTTCTTTTAAAGTTTCGGTCCGCTTGTTTTGGGTTTTGAGCTCGCTCACAAGGTTCTGTCTCGCTTTGTCCATACACAGCCTTGGCTTCTTAGGGATCGTCATACCCCTTAGTTACTGCTTCCCTTAGAAGTCTGGACTTCGCGTCCCTTACTTAGATTGTTTCTTAGCGGTCCGGTTTGGATCGGGCTATATAGTTTTTGTATTTTCTGACTTGTAATGCCAGCATACGGCTCACCCGCATTCCACGTCTATTGTCTAAGTCCACGCATTGTCGACTGTCCACCGCCCAACGTTGTTCCATCGTCTCTCGTCGTCTCCAACGCCTTATGCCAACCGATCTCTTCAGTCCGGACCATCGGACTGTCTGTTTCTCCTCATTTTCAGTCTGGTTCGCAATTGGACTAGTTCCTAGCTGGGTTTAGTACACCGGACTCACCTCCAGACCTTCCTCCCCGAGTTAGAATCCCTTTAGGGACAAACGCATCGTGCCCTCTGACCCTCTCTGCAAGTCCAGGACTACTACTTGCTAGTCCTCCGGGCTATCTATCTGTTTTACAATGGATCCAATGGTGTGGATTCCAATTTTACCCCTTAGGTTCTCCGGTTATTGCTAAGATCACCTCAGCCATGCAACTTGCACAGGCCAAGTTCAATAAGAAACCTGAAGTCACCCTCCCTGCAGAGTACGAGCAGTTCTGAAAGGTGTTTGAAGAACAACCAATTGGACAACTCCCACTGGAACGGACCTACGACCACGAGATTAACCTTAAGGAAGGCTTCGAACCCAAGATTGGCAAACTATACCCATTATCCCCATGGGAACGAGAAGCCACCGAAGCCTTCCTAGAAGAGAACCTCCAGTCCGGTGCTATCTGCCCCTTGAATTCACCCCAAGCATCCCCTTTCTTCTTCGTCCAGAAGAAAGAGCTCAACTCTAACGGTAACCCCAAGCTTAGACCTTGCATGGACTACTGGAAACTCAACGACCAGACTATCTGGGACGCATACCCCCTACCTCAAATTGAAGATCTCATCAACAAGGTGCAAGACGCCAAGGTCTTTACCAAGTTTGATGTCTGATGGGGTTACAACAACGTCTGGATCAAAGAAGGACACCAATGGAAAGGCACCTTCCTTACTCACAAGGGTCTCTTCAAATCCATGGTCATGTTCTTTGAAATAACCAATTCCCCTGCTACGTTCCAATGTTTCATGAACGACTCGTTTAGGGACATGATCTCCAAAGGATGGCTTGTCATTTACATGGACGACCTCCTTATCTTCTCCCCAGATGAGAAACTCCATACTGAACGGACTAGAAGGGTCCTCCAACAAATGGAGGAACTCGATCTCCACCTCCACCTGTCCAAATGTTCCTTTGCTATGGAACAAGTAGATTACCTCGGCATGATCCTCTCCCCAGGTAAACTCGCCATGGACCCTGTCAAACTTGACAGCATTACATCCTGGCCCACCCTGACCTCAGTCAAGGAAGTCCGGTCTTTCCTCGGATTTGCCAACTACTACCAGCAATTCATCCCAGACTACTCCACCATTGCTCGCCCCCTCATAGATCTCACAAAGAAAACCCAGCCTTGGTGCTGGGATTCCCCTCAAGAAACCGTGTTCCTTCATCTAAAGGAACTCTTCCTCTCCAAACCCGTACTCTGACTTCCTGACCCAGACGCTCCCTTTGCCATCGCAACCAACGCCTCCAGTGTGGCCACAGGTGGTATTCTTTTACAGACCGACGAGAATGGCGCTTGGCACCCATGCTCATACTTATTCCAATCATTCTCTCCAGCTGAACAAAACTACAACATTCACGATCGTGAACTCCTCACAATTATCTGTGCCTTGAAGTCCTAGTGCCATTTCTTGCATGGTTCCTCTACCCCGGTCCAAGTGTTCATGGATCACAAGAACCTTACCTACTTCCGCGCCCCACAGAACCTCAACTGTCGACAAGCCTGCTGGTTGTTGGATCTTGCAGATTTTGATTATAAAATGATCCATGTTCCCAGATCCCTCCTGGCCAGGCCAGACGCTCTGTCCCAACGACCTGACTTTCTCACACATGCCCCAGACAACACCCAAACGGTTCTCCTGCTGGATTCCATTTTTGTCCGACTCATTGATTCTGTGCTGCATGACCATATCAAGACTACATCAAAGGACAATCCCCTCTTCCTCCAGATGCTCCAAGCCTTTGACGGCTTGATCCCCACCGCCTTCCACTCCCGCCTGAGCGATTGGCAACTCCACGAAGGCGTGCTCACCTATCAGGGTCGTGTCTACATTCCCCCTGTCGCCAGACTGTGTAAGTTCATCCTCCAAAGGTGTCATAACCATGAGTCTGCCGGTCACCCCGGTTTCCTTAAGACTCAACAGCTCGTTGCGAGCGAGTTCTGGTGGCCAGGATTGGCCCAGTACATTCGCAAGTATGTTGAGGGCTGTGCCCTTTGCCAGCAGCACAAGGTCAACACCCACCCCACGACCCCCCTGCTCACTCCCAACAAATCCACCGCCACTCACCCCTTCCAACAGATCTCCTGTGACGTGATCATGGATCTCCCCGAGTCCAATGGTTTCACAGCTGTTATAGTCTGGGCCGACTATGCATCTTTGAAGGGGGCTATTTTCTGCCCTACCACTAAAACCACCATGGCAGAGGACATTGCCATTCTCTATTTTAAGAAGGTTTACCCTAGATTCGGCCTCTATGAGAAGATCATCTCAGATCGAGGTCTGCAGTTTGCCTCTCGCTTTGCAAAAGAACTCAGTAGGCTTCTTGGATGTTCCCTTGCATTATCCACTGTGTATCACCCCCAGACTGATGGGGAAACCGAGTGGATCAATCAGGAACTCGAAACCTACTTACAGATCTTTGCAGGGAATAACCCCACCATGTGGGCTGATCAGTTGATCCATGCTGAATTCACCCACAATCACCGCCCTCATTCTGTCACCAGTAAATCCCTATTCTATTTGATGATGGGATATGACCCACTCTGGTCCCCACTGTCCTCCCACTCATGGATCTTCCCACCATGGAAGATTGCATCAAAGAACTCACTGCAGCTCACCAAGAAGCCCTTGCTGTGCATGAACTAGCTAGGCAAGTCATGACTTCTCGAAACAAAAAGAATTTCACTCCGTTCGAGAAAGGTGACCAAGTCTGGCTCAAGGCCAGAAATTTGAAATGGAACCTGACTCACCCGAAATTCACCCCAAAACGTTGAAGAACAACAAACCCGGCTCCTATGGAGAAGTCCAGGTAGTATGAAAGGTGAGGGGTGTGATGGGTTCGTCCCCAAAGAGGGTTCGAGGCGGAGGTGAAGTGCCAGAAAGGAATGGTCCAGGAGGGAGGATATTCCAGACGTGTGTCCAGAGAAGGGAATGATGGTCCGGTAGTGAGAATGGTAGTCCGATGATAGATACGATAGTCCGGACACGTGAGTCCAAGGGGAGAGCAACGTGGAAGATGGTGGAGACGATGATGGCGACGAGTACGTGCGTGCATGCATGCGTGGAGAGGATCCTGTGATCCTCCGAAGTCCAAAAGTCCATTTGAAAACCAAAGGTACAAGGCTTTATAGTCTGGGCATTTCCCAAGACTATCAGGGATAAGGAACACGAACTCTAACTATAAAACGAAGCGAAGGTGATGACACACAGTAGCGATAAATGATGACAACGAATGAAAGGGGTAAAGATAACTACTTGTAAGTGGTACAAAGGGAGACCGACGAAGACCGAACAAAAGGACTAATAGACCGGACTGGACTAACCAAGGACTAAGAGACCGGGTGAGGAAGGATGGACCGGACTAGGTAGACGATGCCCGGATGGAGTGTACACAACGAGGGATAGTCTGTAGGATGTGGTGGATCGATGGAATACGACACTAGAGACGTACGAGTCTCTACAACATGAAGGACCCTTTACCATTACCAAGGTATTGTCCCTGATCAGATATCAGCTCCATCTCCCCAAGACATGGAAAATACACCCGGTCTTCCATGCCTCACTCCTCACCCCCTACAAGGAGAACTCTGTGCATGGCCCCAACTTCCCATCACCCCCGCCTGACCTTATCGATGGAGAAGAACAGTATGAAATTGAAAAAATCGTACGACACTGGGGCTCCACTGCCACTCAACAGTTCCTGATCCAATGGCATGGCTTCACTGCTGCCGACGATACCTGGCTCCCCGAATGGGAGTTTAAACATGCTCAAGCAATCCTTCGAAGCTATAAGAAGCTTCACCCCAAGGTCTTCTCTCCTTAGAACTCTACATGCTGGTCTCTACGTGAGCATCACCAACCAAGTCCTACCAACCTTTGATACTTGAAACATGTCTTACTCCCCGTCCACCAAGTCTTCTCTCACCGAATCATCTATTACCGAGTCTACCTTCATCGACTCTGCTCTCCCTTCACTTGAGGGAGTCGACAAATCGTCCTCCCCTTGCCCAGGAACTTTTGGTTCCTACCATCCACCCCCCCATGGTCCTTGCTGATGAGTGCCTTAGCACCACGGCAACTCCTGGTTGGAATACCAACCCTCTCCCTTGGTCCTCTGTTCTCGAAGAGGAAGAGAAACCCAAGACCATTCTCTCAGTAAATGTACCCTGCTTCGTGTATACTCTTTGGTCCAACCTGCTGTCATGCGAGTCAGGATGTCTCCTCCAGACCCACCTCAGAGATTCCTGCTTGGCCACCACAATGCAGGCCCACTTAGATGTAGATTCCCCTCTTGAATCCTTATACTTAGCATTTTTACAGGTCTCACGTCTCAACCCCATCGCCTTGTTTACCTCTGCCAATGCCCAATTGGAGTTTTGCTCCACCCAGCTCTGCCTTGTAGCCTGCTGCATCCACTCCTACCTCCTATCAGCCATGCACCAGCTAGATCTGCTGGATTTTGTCGCTGACATTGAACACTGCTTGCAGGACCTTGCCAAGGCTGGTCTCCCAGCTCCCCCTGTTTGACCCTCTCTCCCTATTGAAACCATTCTTGTCCCCTTGCCGGCCAAGCCCGTCGCTCCGACACCGTCTGCATCATCATCTCTGCTTTCCCCTAGTGAGGTTAACCTCATCAATCACCTTGAGAGAGTTCATTTAATGAACAAAGGTGAGATCAGCCTCTCCCTTGATCATCCCCTCTACAACGCATCCTGCTTCCATTGTCACCATCTTGGACACTGGCATATCAACTGCCCCGAGTACAAGTGTCTGTTCTGTCTCCACATGTGGCCAGGACACATCCAGAACCAGTGCCCTCTCCGTCGTCATCCCTGTCCCACCACCCCATCCTCATCCTCATCTCATTCTTCCAGCTCGTCCCATTCATCATGGCGGTTGCGCCATCTGCAACCTCACCTGCTCGCATCCTGCATCCAGGATGAGCCAGAGCTCGATTTTACAGATGATGTGTGGGACGACATGGCCTATGCCAACATCACAGGTTCCCCCAATGGGGGCTACATCAACCTCTAGTAATCCTCAAGTGGCATTGAGGAGCGTAAGAGGGGGGTAATGTTATGATTTGACCTGGCCCTGTTTATTTCTTTTCTTTTCTTTAACCACTTAGTCTCAGCGGATCGCCATCTGCCTCATCTGGCATTACCCAGACTCCTTTCGCATGGCATGTAGGGCATTATCCCATGGACTGTATCATATCTTTCATTTCCGACTAATGACCCTGCTGTCATTGTCACTTTGGGTCGTTCTGACTGCTTCTTTGTTTCATGATAATCTTTGATCGACAGCTGCTTCTGATCGACACTGATTGACAGATCCACAGCAGACATGACTTGCTTTGACTCCCTTTGAACCCCTCCGCTTCTCTGAGTCATGTCTCCCTTGGACCTGCATGTTTCTGCTTGTTCCATAGAGTTCCATAACCTTCTATGGCCCAAGTATATAAACAGTAGTCTCCACGCTTGTATTCCTTAAGCTAGAGCTACTCAATCTTACTCTTGAGATAACTCCTATGCTCGATCTCCTCAGACTGGGATAAGACTCATCCTCCTTGGACTCATCGAACCCCTTGACGCTGAGCATGCTCTTCATGAGCAGATACCTCACCCAAGGGTCCTCATCGTACCGTAGCGTCAAGAACGCTGGTACTCCTTAGCCTTAGTCCTCACATTTGAGTCTACGCTCGACCCTACCCAGGCCAAGCATAACAATTATTGCTCATACACTCTAGTCCAGTATAAAGACCACTATGAAGTCTTCGTGACCTAGTCTATCCCTCTCAACGATGACCGCTCAAGTGCTAGTCATTTGGGTTGTTTCATAAGAACAAGACTATACAAGACTACCTCGCACAAGTTCACCTTACACCTTTTACCTTTTACCTCCACTAAACGTTTTAGTGCCCACAAGTATGTTAAGAGGTCTCATCTCTACAGGCCACCAGATTCTACGTGGAGTGTGCAGTGTCCTACACTGCCTCTGCCATTTTCCAAGTCAAAGAAGAAGAGTTAGATACCATACTCAATCTAGGATATGCACCTACCTCAGACAAAGAAGAAGTCGATGAGTTGAAAGAGGAGGATATTTCCAATCCCATCCTCTTAGTGTCATCTCGCCACCCTTCCACCCCACTCCCCAACTACAATCCGAATAACAACAGATCAGACATTGACTTTCCCTTTCTATTCAGCCTAGGGCATGTATCCCAGTCACTCATACCCCAGCAACCACCATCCCCTTTGTGTTACGCTTGGCCCGGGTAGGGTCGAGCGTAGACTCAAGGGGGTTTCTAGGACTAAGGAGTACCAGCGTCTAGGACGCTACAGTACGACTAAGGACCTTCGGGCAAGGTATCTGCTCATGAAGAGCACGCTCAGCATTGAAGGATATGATGAGTCCAAAGAGGATGAGTCTTATCCCGGTCTGGGGAGATTGAGCATAGGAGTTATCTCAGAGGTAGAATTGAGTAGCTCTAGCTTAAGGAGTACAAGCGTAAAGACTACTGTTTATATACTCGAGCCATAGAAGACAGTGGAACTCTATGGAATGAGCGGGTGAACAAGGAACGAAAGGAGATGTGACTTGGGGAATCGTAAGGACTCAGGAGGAGTCGAAGTGAGTTACATCCGCTGCGGATCTGTCGATCGGTGTTGATCAGAAGCAGCTGTCTATCAAAGATTATCATGAAACGAAGAAGCAGTCGGAGCAACCTGAAGCGACAATGGCAGCGGGGTCATTAGTCGGAAATGAAGAATGCGATATGGTCCATGGGATAACTACCTACGAGCCGAGAGATAGGGGCCTGGGTAGTGCCAAGCGAGACGGATGGCGATCTGTCGAGACTAAGCTAAGTCAAAAGAAAAAGAAAAGATAACAGGGCCAGGTCAAGTTGTAACATTACCCCCCTTCTACGCTCCTCAATGCCACTTGAGGATCTCTAAAGGTCGATGTAGCCTCCATTGGGGGAACCGGTAACGTTGGCGTAGGCCATGTCATCCCATACGTCATCCATAAAGTCAAGCTCCGGCTCATTCTGAATCTGGGACACGAGCGGGCGAGGTCGCAGACGGTGCGACTGGCGCGACAAGCGGGAAGAGCTAGAGGAATGGGATAAAGATGAGGATGGAGTGGCTGGGTGGGGATGACGACAAAGCAGGCATTGGTTCTGGATATGCCCTGGGCACATGCGAAGACAGAACGGGCACTTGTACTCTGGGCAATCAATGCACCAGTGTCCAAGGCGGTGGCAGTGGAAACAGGATGCGTTGTAAAGGGGGTGGTCAGGGCTGAGGCTGATCTCACCTTCGTTCATGAGGTGGACCTTCTCAAGTCAATTGATAAGGCTTATTTCGCTGGGCGACAACGGGGACGACAACGCAGACGGCGTCGGAGCAACAGGCTCAGCCGGCGAAGGGACTAGTATGGCTTCAACAGGGAGAGAGGGTTGGACGGGTGGGAGAGGGAGACCAACCTTGGCAAGATCCTGAGAGTATTGTTCAATGTCAGCGACGAAGTCCAGCATGTTGAGCTGGTGCATGGCCAATAGGAGGTAAGAGCGAATATGGCGGGCTACAAGACGGAGTTGGGTAGAGAAGAATTCTGACTGGGCATTGGCAGAGGTGAATGAGGCGATGGGGTCGAGACACGAGACCTGTAAAAAGGCTAGATACAAAGATTCAAGGGGAGAGTCTATATCTAAGTGGGCCTGCATGGTAGTGGCCAGGCGGGAGTCTCGGAGACGGGTCTGGAGAAGGCGTCCGGACTCGCATGACAGCGGGTCGGACCGAAGGGTGTATGCATAACGAGGTACATTGACGGAGAGAATGGTTTTAGGCTTCTCTTCCTCAGCGAGGACGGAGGGCCAGGGAAGGGGTGTGGTGTTCCACCCAGGGGTGGCGGAATTACTGAAACAGTCATCAGCGAGGACCATGGGGGGATGGATGGTAGGAACGGAGAGTTCCTGGGCAAGGGGCGAAGAGTCATCAACTCCCTTGAGTGGGGGAAGAGCGGAGTCGTTGATAGAGGATTCGGTGAGGGAAGACTCAGTGGAAGGGGAGTAAGACATGCTGCAGAGTATACGATGGTTGGTAGAGCTCGGTTGGTGATTCTCATGTAGAGACCAGCGTGTAGAGTTCTAAGGAGGGAAGACCTTGGGGTGAAGCTTCTTATAGCTTCAGAGGATTGCTTGCGCATGTTTAAATTCCTGCTCGGGGAGCCAGGTGTCGTCGGCGGCGGTGAATCCATGCCAGCGAACTAGGAATTGACGGTTGACAGCAGAGCCCCGGTGTCGTACGATTTTTTCAATCTCGTACTGCTCTTCTCCATCGATAAGATCAGGTGGGGGTGATGGGAAGTTAGGGCCGTGTACCAAGTTTTCCTTGTATGGTGTGAGGAGCGATGCATGGAAAACTGGGTGTATTTTCCATGTCTTGGGGAGGCGGAGTTGATACATGATCGGGGACAGTACCTTGGTAATGGCAAAAGGTCCTTCACGTTTCGGGGCGAATTTCGGGTGAGTCAGGTTGCGTTTCAAATTCCTGGCTTTGAGCCAGACTTGATCACCTTTCTCAAATGGAGTGAAATTCTTCTTGTTCCGAGAAGCCATGACCTGCCTGGCAAGTTCGTGCACAGCAAGGGCTTCTTGGCGGGCAGCGGTGAGTTCCTTGATGCGATCTTCCATGGCCAGGAGGTCTGTAAGTGGGAGGACGGTGGGGATCGGGGTAGGTTCATATCCCATCATTAGGTAAAATGGGGATTTGCCGGTGACGGAATGAGGGTGGTGATTGTGAGCAAATTCGGCATGGATCAGTCGATCAGCCCATGTGGTGGGGTTGTTCCCCACAAAGATCCGCAAGTAGGTTTCGAGTTCTTGATTGATCCGTTCCATTTCCCCATCAGTTTGGGGGTGATACGTGGTGGATAATGCAAGGGAACATCCAAGAAGCCTACTGAGTTCTTTTGCGAAGCGAGAAGCAAATTGGGGACCTTGATCGGAGATGATCTTCTCATAGAGGCTGAATCTAGGGTAAACCTTCTTAAAATAGAGGACAGCGACGTCCTCCGCAGTAGCGGTCTTGGTGGTAGGGCAGAAAACAGCCCCCTTTGAAGATGCGAAGTTGGCCCAGACTATTACAGCTGTGAAACTGTTGGACTTGGGGAGATCTGTGATCATATTGCAGGAAATCTGTTGAAAGGGGCGAGTGGCAGTGGACTTGTTGGGGGTGAGCGGAGGGGTTGTGGGATGGGTGTTGACCTTGTGCTGCTGGCAAAGAGCGCAGCCCTCGACATACTTGCGAACGTACTGGGCCAAACCAGGCCACCAGAACTCACTCGCAACAAGTTGTCGAGTCTTAAGAAATCCGGGGTGGCTGGCAGACTCATGGTCATGACACTGCTGGAGGATGGATTTATGCAGCCCAGCGACAGGGGGAATGTAGACACGACCCTGATAGGTCAAAATGCCTTCGTGGAGCTGCCAATCGCTAAGGCAGGAGCGAAAGGCGGTGGGAATGGAGCCGTCAAAGGCTTGGAGTGTCTGCAGGAACAGGGGATCGTCTTTCGACGTGGTCTTAATGTGATCGCGGAGGGCGGAATCAATGAGGTGGATGAAGATGGAGTCCAGGAGTAGGACTGTCTGAGTATTGTCCGGCGCATGAGCAAGGAAGTTGGGACGCTGGGAGAGGGCGTTGGGACTGGCGAGGAGGGACCCGGGGACATGGATCATTTTGTAGTCAAAGTCCGCGAGGTCTAGCAACCAGTGGGCTTGTCGGTGATTGAGATTCTGGGGGCTGTGGAAGTAGGTAAGGTTCTTGTGGTCGGTAAAGACCTGAACCAGGGTGGACGAGCCATGAAAGAGGTGACGCCAAGCTTTCAGGGTGCGAATGATGGCGAGGAGTTCACGGTCGTGTATGTCGTAGTTTCGTTCTGTGGGGGAGAATGACTGGGAAAGATATGAGCAAGGGTGCCAAGCACCGTTTTCGTCAGTCTGCAGCAGAATGCCACCTGTGGCCACGCCAGAGGCATTGGTCGCGATGGCAAATGGTGCGCTGGGGTCGGGAAGTCGGAGCACAGGCTTGGAAAGGAAGAGCTCCTTTAGACGAAGGAACACGGTTTCCTGCGGTGCGTCCCAGTGCCAGGGTTGGGTTTTCCTAGTGAGGTCTATGAGGGGGCGAGCGATGGTAGAGTAGTCCGGAATGAACTGCCTGTAGTAGTTGGCGAATCCAAGGAAAGACCAGACTTCTTTGACCGAGGTTGGGGCAGGCCAGGAGGTGATTCTGTCAAGTTTGACGGGGTCCATGGCGAGCTTTCCAGGGGAAAGGATCATTCCGAGGTAATCTACCTGTTCCGTGGCAAAGGAACACTTGGACAAGTGAAGGTGGAGGTCGAGCTCTTCCATCTGCTGAAGGACTCTCTTAGTCCGTTCCATGTGGAGCTGCTCATCGGGGGAGAAGATGAGGAGGTCGTCCATGTAGATGACGAGCCACCCTTTGGAGATCATGTCCCTAAATGAATCATTCATGAAACGTTGGAACGTGGCAGGGGAGTTGGTCATTCCAAAGAACATGACCATGGGTTCAAAGAGGCCCTTGTGGGTAAGGAAGGCACCTTTCCATTGGTGTCCCTCTTTAATCCGGACGTTGTTGTAACCCCATCAGACATCGAATTTGGTGAAGACCTTAGCGTCCTGTACCTTGTTGATGAGGTCGTCGATCTGGGGTAAAGGATATGCGTCCCGGATCGTCTGGTCGTTGAGCTTTCGGTAA
The DNA here is from genome assembly GCA_038093795.1 of Retiboletus fuscus. Taxonomy (NCBI): domain Eukaryota; kingdom Fungi; phylum Basidiomycota; class Agaricomycetes; order Boletales; family Boletaceae; genus Retiboletus; species Retiboletus fuscus. The sequence continues at coordinate 12,377 of JBBPSV010000138.1, forward strand.
TCCATGCAGGGCTGGAGTTTAGGGTTACCATCAGAGTCGAGTTCCTTCTTCTGGATGAAGAAGAAGGGGGATGCTTGGGGGGAGTTCAAGGGGCGGATAGCACCGGACCGGAGGTTTTCTTCTAGGAAGGCTTCTGTGGCGTCACGTTCCCGTGGGGATAACAGGTATAACTTGCCAATCTTGGGTTCGAAGCCTTCCTTAAGGTTAATCTCATGGTCGTAAGTCCATTCTGGTGGGAGTTGTCCGATTGGTCGTTCTTCAAACACCTTTCGAAATTGCTCATACTCCGCTGGGAGGGTGACCTTGGGTTTCTTGTTGAACTCTGCTTGCGCGAGTTGCATAGCGGAGGTGATCTTGGCAATGACCGGAGAGCCTAAGGGGTAGAATCGCGATCCACACCGTTGGATCCGACCTATATGATAGTGGTTGTGAGCTCTCTGGCAGAACTCACTTTCCGATTCTTCGTCAAGGTATTCGTAGAGTCGAGCGTGGTCAATGCAATTGACCTTGACCTGGTGAGGGGGGGTCCAGTCAAAGCTGGGTCTCTTGAATTGGTCGCTATACTCAGAAGTAGCGACATTGTGTTCCTGAAAAAGAACCTTGGATGGGTCACAGGATTCGGGGATGTCGATCGTCTGTTTGAACCAGTCGATCTTTGGATTGGTAGAGCAGAGCCAAGGGAGTCCAAGGATAATGTTCTCGCTTCCACAGGACATGACATGGAAGAGGACCTTTTGCGTGATCCCTCCTGTGTTGGCGTAGAGGGTACAGGTGAATCGGATGGCTCCGTGGGAGTTACTAGATTGGTCGATGTTTCAGACTGGGATGGGTTTCGGTAGTCGAGTAATGGGGAGTTTGTGTTTTCACACGAAGTCCCAGTCGATGCAGGAGATGTCGGCACCACTGTCGATCAGGGTGCAGGTGTCAACGGCTTTGAGGGTGTGCACAGGTACAATGAGCTGGACTGGGATTTGCATAGATTTGTGAGTCTCAGATACTAGTACATTGGCACATCTAGGAGGAGTCCACATTGACGGGGTCCTCCATTCTAAAAATCCTTTCGAGAGAAGGAAATCCTAGCTACCGACTTGGCTTCGTCATTGTCATCGCAGTCGACTAGCTCAGGAACGTCGTCCTTTTTGACTTTTTGGGCTTTCTTGGGGTTCTTGGAAGAATCATAGACCTTGCACTCCTTTGCCATGTGGCCGGTCTGATGGCATCGGAGGCAGTGGCCTTCCTTGAAGCACTTCTGCCTTTCGGCTTCAGTAAGCTTAGGGGGAAGACAGACAGCATCGACATCCATGGTGTCAGGGTCCTTTTCTTCCTTCTTGGAATAGGTGGGTACGTACGAAGTACTGGGTTTCTTGTGTTGCTGGGCAATGCCTCGGGCTCGGCATCGGTGGGAGTTGAAGAGAGCCACCTTCTTGTACCAGTCGGCGACTTTGGTGGGGGGGTTCTCCATCTGGAGAACGTTGAACATCAGGTCTTCGGGTATACCCGCAGAGTAGTAGGAGACTAAAACCAAATCATCGGTTACTCCTGCGGTGGATACCTTGGACCTAAATTGGGCGGTGTAGTTAGCTAAAGAAGGGGAAAACTCGCCCTTCTTTCCTGGGATCATCCGCTTGGTGGCAAGCCACGTGAGTGTGTTGGTAACCAATTCTGAATGGGAGAAAACTCCTTCAAAGTCAGCCATGAAGTCGGACCACTTCCCGAGAGAGAAGCCTCCACCAGCGATCTTTGATTCTTGGAAGGTATCAGCCCAGGTGGCGGCTGTACCCTTCTTCATGAAAGAAAGCGCATAGGCGATTCGCCTAGCATCATCATTGTAAGTCTCAGCGTTGATGGACAGGTACAGTTGTACTGAGTGAAGCCAAGGCTTCGCTTTCGTGAGGTTTCCGTCGAAATCTTCGGGGACTCCGAGGTGGATTTCCATGGGCTTGGTTTCCATAGTGGGAGTCTGGGGCTGAGGGGCGGCAGGTGCCATGGCTGGGAATATACGACTGCTTTGAGCGATCAGGGTCGGTGACGGTGGGGTGGGGCTTCGAGGAATAACTGCTCCGGCTGAAAGCTGGTGGGACAGTAATCTAGAGAGTTCTTGGGAATCTGCTTCTGTGGAGGGAGAGCATAGCTCAAGGTCGAGGTCGGGGTTATCAGAGCCTTCAGTGGAGACTTCTGAGTCCGATGATTCTGAGGATTCAGTGGTTGGCTGTTCTGTGGCTCTCCACGAAGTGGAGATTGGTGGGGGTCAGGCTGAGGAGGAGGGCCTACTCAATGGTAGCCACGACGTGGTAAGCTAGAGCTTTTGTTATGCTTGGCCCAGGTAGGGTCGAGCGTAGACTCAAGGGGGTTTCTAGGACTAAGGAGTACCAGCGTCTAGGACGCTACGGTACGACTAAGGACCTTCAGGCGAGGTATCTGCTCACGAAGAGCACGCTCAGCGTTGAAGGATACGATGAGTCCGAAGAGGACGAGTCTTATCCCGGTCTGGGGAGATCGAGTGTAGGAGTTATCTCAGAGGTAGAATTGAGTAGCTCTAGCTTAAGGAGTACAAGCGTAAAGACTACTGTTTATATACTCGAGCCATAGAAGACGGTGGAACTCTATGGAACGAGCGGGTGAACAAGGAACGAAAGGAGATGTGACTCGGGGAATCGTAAGGACTCGGGAGGAGTCGAAGTGAGTCACATCTGCTGCGGATCTGTCAATCGGTGTCAATCAGAAGCAGCTGTCTATCAAAGATTATCATGAAATGAAGAAGCGGTCGGAGTGACCCGAAGGGACAATGGCAGCGGGGTCATTAGTCGGACATGAAGAATGCGATACGGTCCATGGGATAACTACCTACGAGCCGAGAGATAGGGGCCTGGGTAGCGCCAAGCGAGATGGATGGCGATCTGTCAAGACTAAGCTAAGTCAAAAGAAAAAGAAAAGATAACGGGGCCAGGTCAAGTCGTAACACTTTGTTAGGAGAGTTCCTAGAGGAGTTAGAGAGAAGGATCAATGAAAGTAGAAAAAGAAGTGAGGAAAGAAGAGAGATACCCATAGAGATAGTAGAGTCCTCCCCCGCACCATCAAGTCCACTCCCAGAGCTCACGCCAACTCCACCGCCATCCAAGAAAGAAAGGAACCAGTGGAAGTTCCACCCTTACAAAAGAATCATCCATCAGGACTGGTATAATCTAGACTGACCCATCGACAAACTCCCTTACCTACGCCCACATAAACGTCTACATCCCCCCTCCCGCTTCTTGTAAATATGTCTACTCCCTTTAACCCTGTTCTTCTTTCACAAGAAGCACATGATGCAATTGCTGATGGCAGGAATGACTGGAATCTTGCAGCACTTAAAATATCTCAAGTTTTTGATACCATCCTGATACACGCCCAGAGGATGGAAAGGGAGATCGCGAATCTCACAATGCAAGTTCAGGCCCAGTCTTTTCAGGCTGTGGCTGGCCAAGGATCAGGCAGATGCCTGACTAAGATCTTTACCAACCCCAGGAAATATGACAGATCCCATGAGACATTTGAGGAATGGTGGACCAAAATAAAAGCTTGGCTCACCCAGAACTCTGCAGCTATCATGCCAAAGTCCAAACAAGCCATCCTAGCCATACTATCTCGGTTAGAAGGAAGGAAAGCAGGCATGTTCGCCCAAACAAGGATTGACTGGATAACCACCAAGTTGCACACATACCCCTGGAAGACACTCGTAGAAGAGCTAGAAGGACTCTTCCAGGCGATGAACCAAAATGAGTGGGCAAGGGATCAGCTGAAGAAGCTGAAACAAGGATCCATGCCCATCGACAACTGGATCATCAAATTCCAGGCCCTGATCCCTCAGGCCGGATACGACTTGAAGGGTGATGTAACCACCCTTATCACCCTCATCAAGACGAATGTATCTCCATATATCATAAAGAAAGTCATTGACGATGGTCATCGCCAGACCAAAGTTGAAAAATATCTCTTGGTTGTACGTAACGCCGGAGCAAGGGTGTAACTCATGCAATTCATTCTTGGCAATGCTGCCACCCATACCCCCTTGGTGCCATGTCAACACTGAGACCCTAATGCCATGGACATTGATGTCATCCAAACAAGGACCAGTAACCACAGATGCTACAACTGTGGCAAAGAAGGGCATGGAGTTAAGAACTGCCAAAAGCCTAAAATAGAATGTCCCACTTGCCACTGGCTTGGGAACAAGCATGCCCCAAAATGTAAAAAGGGCAAAGGAAAGGAACGCGCGGTGAGAGCTGCCAAATCCTTCAACTCTGATGACAAAAAGGAGTCTAGTTCCAAGGATCAGCTTCCCCAAGCTGTTAAAACCGAGTCAACTCCGAGGCTTATCTCCGAAACGTCGGAGATCGGGCCGAGACATGGGGCTTCGGCTTCACTGTATGTGGTGCACCCTTGCAGAGTTCAGCCCCTTATTTCAGGGTCGGAGGTCGGAGGGTCAGTGGCGTCGAACTCGATGTTGTAAACAACGATGAGATTACGACTAGAAGTCAGATAGACGAGAGTCTTCAAGACTCAAAGGATCCAGGTGTTTGGAGCTGAGAATATAGTTGATATTCGAACTGAAGAAAGTATATGATTCGGAGAGGTTTATATACTAAGGTTCGGAGGTGTATTAGTAACATCTGATTAAGGGTTTGTAAGTAGAATGAATCCAGGTACAAGTATGCTGAAGCAATGTTCGGATGAAAGAAAGCCGGAGCTGTGTTACTAACGAGAGCATAGGATCAGATGCAAGTCAGATGCAAGTAAGTAGTGAGACTAGTACAGATATAGACAAAGTAACATAATAGAAATGGAGAGGAACATACTATGAAAGACTGAGGTCAGACGTCCGAGAGGTCAGGGGTCCGAGCCGAAAGGAAGAGTATTGGGTTGGTCGAGTAAAGACTCGGGGGTAGGCTCGGATGTCCGAGTTTGAACTTAGCGAAATTTCTGGGATATGACACAAGCGATCTGAGGAATGAATTACAAAGAAATGAAGGCATTCTTCTATGACCTTCACAAGTCTGAGGTGCACAACACCAAGGCCAAGTCAGGAAAAGCCTAATCTGGTCAAATGATCTGGGTGTTCCACTGGATGAAATATTTAACAAAGGACGATTCTTGGTACTGGAGACTGAACCTATGGAGAATGAAGTTTTTATTTCTAGCAAGTCAGAGGAGTCCCCTATGGGGCTTGGCTGAGACTATATGTTGGTGCTTAATTCCTCTCACAAAAAACAAAAAAAATTAGATAACAATGAAAAGAAACAAATCCCAGATGACATCTATTTACGATCCCTAAAGATAGATCGAGAGATCATGATGAAGATTCAAATCTCACCTGATCTTAAGAAGTCATACATAACTGCTGAAGCTCTTCTCAATAGTGGAGCTAATGCAATATTTATTGATGCCAAATGGGCTAAAGAAAAGAACATTCCTCTCATGCCACTTCATTACCCTATCCCAGTCTATAATGTAGATGAAACAAGGAACTCCGCAGGAAACATTACTCACTGTGCAGAAATCATCCTAGACTATGAAGGACACCGGGAACAATGCACCACAGAAGTAACCGATCTAGGGAAAAATCAAATAGTGATCAGATATTCCTGGCTAAAAAAGCACAACCCGGTGATCAACTGGCAAAAGGGTACAGTCGCTATGATGAGATGTCCATGCTCCTGCCACTTCTTACAAGATGCACCAGTATTTGCACAGTGCCTTGAGAAAGAAGAGCAAGAGAACGCCTATATGGCTTACTCTATACATAACACACTAGAAGTGCCCAAACCCATGGACAAGACCACAGAGAAACTCATTCCTAAAGAATTCCACAAGTTCCTCCACGTCTTTCACAAAGAAGAAAGTGAATGGATGCCACTGAGGAAACCCTGGGATCACGCTATAGATCTCAAGGAAGGATTCAAACCTAAGAAAGGACACCTGATACCCTTATCCATCATTGAACAAGAAGAAGTCACCACCTTCATCGATGACCAATTACAGAAAGGATACATTCACCCTTCAAAGTCCCCTCAGACATCACCAGTATTCTTCATACCAAAAGAAAGACGGAAAGAAACATATGGTACAGGATTATTGATACCTCAACGAAGGAACAATACGAAATAATTATCCCCTACCCCTAATCTTCCAACTTGTCAATAAACTAAAAGGGGCTAAACTATTTACCAAAATGGATCTCAGATGGGAGTACAACAGCATACACATCAAAGAAGGAGATGAATGGAAAGCTGCCTTCGTTTGCTTCTGAGGTGCCTACGAACCCCTCGTAATGTATTTCAGACTTTGCAACTCCCCTGCCACCTTCCAAGCAATGATGAATGAAATCTTCACTGATATGGATGACATGGTTATGGTATATATAGATGACCTAATGATATTCACCAAAACTGACGACCCTGAAGAACATGATCGAATTGTACTAGAAGTTCTCAGGTGACTTGAAGAAAATGATTTATTTGTAAAACCAGAAAAATGCATCTTCAAAGCCACTGAGGTTGAGTTCCTCAGAATGATGGTTGGAGAGGACAGGATTCACATGGACAAAACAAAAGTAAAAGCGGTCTTGGAATGGTCCAAGCCAAAGAACATAAAAGACATGAGAAGTTTCTTAGGGCTAGCAAACTTCTACAGATGATTCATCAAGGACTATTCAAAAGTTACTCGTCCTCTTCACGATCTCACAAAGAAGGATACAAAGTTTGTCTGGGAAGAATCCCAACAAAACGCCTTTGAAAGGCTAAAAGAAGCTTTCACCACTGCTCCTATCCTGGCATTTCCAGATCTAGATGCCAAGTTCCACATTGAATGCAATGCATCAGATTATGCCACCAGAGCTGTTCTATCTATGCTAAAAGACGATAAATGGCACCCCATTGCCTATTCCTCCCACAGCTTCTCTCCACAGGAATGGAATTATCCTATCACTGATAAGGAGATGTTAAGTGTTATCCAAGCATTAGAGCAGTGGCGTCACTACCTAGAAGGAGCACAACACCCCTTTGAGATCTGGAACGATCACCAAAACTTAACCTACTTTATGACATCCCAAGATCTCAACCGGTGGCAAGCCTGCTGGGCACAATATTTATCTCAGTTCAATGCGCTCTGGTACTACAAACCCAGCACTTCCATGACAAAAGCTGACACTCTCTCACGACAAAGTGACCACCTTGACGAGGTCGAAAACAATAATAAAGGAGTTACTGTAATCTCCCTGGAGAAGATTAGATCAACCCATGTTCTGATCTCCGATGAAGGGTCTAACTTAAAATCTAAAGTCTTCAACAAAGTCTGCAAACCTTTGGAAATGGAAATCCTTGAGCTCTGCACCATGCACACCATCTGTGAAGAATGTGATGGTTTACTCTATGATGATAAGGGACACTTATTCATCCCTGAACCCCTACACCTCGAAGTGCTTGTGCTTCACCATGACTCTCCTGTTGCTGAACACCCTGGATATGAAGCAACACAAGAACTCATCTCATGGTCTTACGTTTGGCCTAAGATGAACCTATTTATAAAAGATTATGTCTTGTGATGTGATAGATGCACTTGCTTTAAGGGTTCCAACCAGGCACCCTCTGGATTATTAGTTCCTTTGGAAGCTTCTGATTGACCCTGGGAACACATTGTAAAACAAATAGATAGCCCAGAGGACTAGCAGGTAGTAGTCCTGGACTTGCAGAGGGGGTCAGAGGGTATGATGTGTTCATCCCTAAAGGGATTCTAACTTGGGGAGGAAGGTCTGGAGGTGAGTCCAGTGTACTAAACCCAGCTAGGAACTAGTCTGATTGTGAACTGGACTGAAAATGAGGAGAAACAGACAGTCCAATGGTCTGGACTGAAGGGATCAGTTGGCGTAAGGCATTGGAGATGATGAGAGATGATGGGACAACATTGGGCAGTGGATGGTTGATAATGCATGGACTTAGATGATAGACGTGGAATGCGGGTGAGCCATATGCTGACATTACAAGTCAGAAAATACAAAAACTATATAGTCCGATCCAAACCAGACTGCTAAGAAACAATCTAAGTAAGGGATGCAAAGTCCAGACTTCTAAGGAAAGCAGTAACTAAGGGGCATGACGATCCCTAAGAAGCCGAGGCTGTGTATGGACAAAGTGAGACAGAACCTTGTGAGTGAGCTCAAAACCCAAAACAAGCAGACTGAAACTTTAAAAGAAAAGAAGAACGAACAGTCCTAAAATGGTATAAGTAACGTTGTATGCACATGCAAGGGAGTGGTAAGGTGCATGAGAGTGGAACAAGGAACAATAAAGTCAAACCAGTTTGAACTGGACCTACCATGAACACTGGACTGACCTACTGTGGACACAGACTGATCGGTTTGAGGATGGACTGACAATGCATGGACCAGACTGACAATGCATGGACCAGACTGAGGACCCAAAATGCTAGAAGGGTGGAAAAGGCCTTATTTCAACTGTAGAGAGCTGGGACTCTCTACATCCGCAGGGGACTTGCTACCGATTGTCCCCAGTCAGAGATGCGACTCGCTAGAGGCATGGGAATCTGAGTTTGAATATGGACAATGCAGAGTGGAGTGCGTCAAAACATGTCGTGGGCCTGTTCAACATGCGTCCTACATCTTTATCACCAACCACCACCATCTATCCCCTCGACTTCAATGTCTTTCACTGCCTGCTTTACTTCCATCTCTCAATGATCCAACCCAGTGGCCGACCAACACACTGCCACATGCAAGGCGTTCGCAGACATTATGGAGGAACTCCACGTGCTGGCCAAGTTGGTTCCAGACCCCACACCCGATCTATGTGAGGAGCGAGAGTATTGGTGCTCCAGGTGGGATGCCACACTGGTGAGTCCACAGGCCTTCCCATCATGGCGATGTGCTGACTGTTTGATCCAACTTAGGCAAAGCTCACCGAGGTCATCAAGATGGCCAATGGCCTTGGGATCGAAACCACCTTTGACCTGGTCATCTTTAAGGACATCAATGAGGCCAACATTCAACATTTGCTCTGGAAGTTACCACTCGCACCACCCCCACTGGTTCCCAATGAGCCTGAAGTAGACAAAAGGCAGACCACAGAGGTGGCCATGGTGATGGATGTGGAGCGTGCTGAAGAAAAGGATGTGGAGCACATCGTTGAAAGGGAGCATGAGGCTGCACCTATGAAGGTCAGCAGGGCTGCATCCATCATCACAGACCAGTCCTTCGCCACTAGGATGGAAGGGAGCCGTAAGGTAAGTGGTTTGGTTGATCCACTCACGCCTGATCTAACCAGTGGGCTGTAGCGTTCCCACAATGATGATGACGACTCAGATGAGGAGAAGGAGTCCAAGCCGGTCAAGGTGAAGGTGAAGACGGAGGGACCCATCACCTGCGATCAATGCGCTAGGTTGGGCATTGAGTGCATGAAGAGGGAGGGGTTGTCTTGTGTGCACTACGGGAGGGCCAAGGTGCACTGCAACTTCTCGACCGGGCACGGTGGACAAAAGCCACTGAGGGTGAAGGTCAAGATCACAGATGAGTCAGACCAATTCTGCCTGTGTTTCGTACTCACATCAGGCAGTCTGGCCCCCTAGGATGGCAAGGGCAGGCACCTCTCAGGCCACCAAGGCAAAGGAGGTCCACCTCCTGTCCAATGACGAGAAAGAAGTGGAAGTCCCACAGAAGGCAAAGGCAAAGGCAAAGGTGCCAGTGAAGAAGTCTGCCAGTGGGTTGCTGGGTCGGTCTGATGCAGTGAAGAAGCGTGACAAGGCAATCTGCCAGGTCATCCAGCTACAAAAGCAGGTCCGCAATGTGCAGTCGTCGATGAAGGCATTGGAGGCTGAGCACAAGGAGCTCATGGGGGAGATGGACGAGCTGGTGGAGAGCCTTCATGAGATCCAATAGATAGTCGCCCGCATCATGTACATTTGTAATCTATTGAGTCCATCAAGTACTAATTATATCCATCCGTTCAGTCTGAGTCTGTGAGACCAGTCCAAGTCCATGGCTAAACAAGAATGGAAAGAAGGTAAGTAAGAGAAAGAAGAGATATCAAAGTGAAACTGGGTGTGTGGGCGTCCAACCCAACTTGTTTTCTTTGGTCATCTTTTGGCTTCTTCTACTATCAGACTGCCCTGGATTGGATCGTTCGAGGGTATGCATAAGGGAAAGAAAACGGGCATGGTCTCTTAGCATGCGGTTGAAGGCAAAGAGAGTATACGGGATATAAGAGACTCAGTCGGTTCGAAACACATAGAAGCTAGCTATCAATGTTTTTCTTTTCTTGTTTTTCGACGGATGACTATATAAGATATTTTTAGTGATTTTATATGTTTTTGGTTTGAAGTGGATTGAAAGGAATGGATTACCGGATGAAACCTGGGGTGGAACAGAGTCATATAGTACTTTTTTGAAAGATGGTCTGTATGAGAACGATCAATTGTCGGATTGCATAAGACGGGAAGGGGTGGTTATGCAAAGTCAATGGTGTCCATGTCTTTATCACCCAGCTCTTCAATATCTTTACCTGCCATATGATCCAAGTCTTCTTCATCCAAACCGGTAATGTGCATGACCGGGATCTCAGTCTGAAACCTCAGCCAATATGGCATGAGACAGAATGCTGCATAATGAAGTCTAGAGACTGAACCATCTAACTCAGCCAGCAGATATGATCCTCCAGTAGTCTGGCGAAGGACGACCATTGGACTGAGGTACCTGGGCTTCGTCTTTCGATTCAACTCTTTCTCAATCTGTGTATTACGAACCAAGACTAGGCTTCCCGGATGGAAGTTGTAGTCCTTAATCTGGTTCTTGAAAGCAGTCTCGAAGTGTTTGATGGACTCGAACCAAGCCCTGAGTACATGCTCCCAGATTGATTCTAAGTCTTCCTGATGCTTTTGGAGCTGACAAGCTCTCCAAGCAATCAGTCCGGACAAGGAGAGAGGGTCAGTATCGGGTAGTGGGACAAGGAAAGTAGCTTCCGATAGATCAAAAGGGAAGAGCGGCTCGACGCCATGAACCATGAAGTAAGGGGACAAACCGGTGGATTTGAGGATGGTTACCCACTCAGCCCAAAAAACGGAATGAGCAGCAGTATGCCAGCGAGCTTCCCCCCTCAGGGAAGTTTTAATGATGGCCTCCTGGACATCAAGGTGATGACGCTCGACTATACTGTTTGCCTAGGAGTTATAGGGGGAGATCCAGATATGGCGAATATGATACCAGTCTGCGAGAAATCTAGAGCTTGGATAAAAGCAGGGCCATTGTCAGTAATGATCTCAGATAGAGGGCCCCAGCGACACAGAATATCTTCGAAGATAAAAGAGGCCAATGTGGCCCTGTTCTTGGTCCACAGCATTTGCCATTCTGGATATGCCATCAGAGCACACTGGGCCTGAACGATATACCTATACCCACTGGACCAAGGCATGACCATTGTATCCAGGTGGGCCTTGTGAAACAAACTGCTGATGATAGGGACCATAAGAGGGATGTGGAATCACCACATCTGGCGAATCTGGCATTCATGGCAGGTCTTGACGAACCACTTGACATCCTCGACCAACATTGGCCACCAGAACTGAAGCAGCAGACAGGTCTGGACCGAAAAGACACCTTTGTGTCCAAGGCTATCATGAGCCTCCTGAATCAATCCGTACCAATGCTCGGTCGGGATGACCAACTGGTGATGTCCATGTGGCTCTCTGCACCATCCATTGAGCATGAAGAACCGGGTAGCCACATTAATAAAAGATTTGAAGTCAGCATCTGAAAGATCAGGTGGGCGCTTTTGGGTTTCCAAGAAATCATGAATCTGACCAATCCAAGCCTCTTTGGCAACAGCTTTGGTGGACCAGGGTATAATGGGGTCATCTGCAGGGGACTGCATGTCAACTGTAACAGATGACAAAAGGCAAGCCAACAAGGAAAGGTAAACTGGATCTGAAGTAGACGAAGAATGCGAACAGTCCAGACAGCAGAAGAAAGAGTTGGTAGTATCTGGATCATGGTAGCATGAAAGTGAAACGTCAGATTGAGTGACAGATGAGACCGATTGTTTGTTCAACAAGGAAATAGAAAAAGAATATGCATTGTCGAGCCAGTCCTCGACATCATCCTCCTCAGGGGGATCCTTATCAGAGGGAGGCTGATGTGAGAGACCGTCCAGTCTGGCATGCTTTGTGGCAGGAATATGAACAAGATGAAAGTGAAACAAAAGGATACCAGCGATCCACCAGTTGATGGTTGCATTCGGTTGGAGATCAGGGTTGTTGATCATCCCCTGAACATATTTGGCATCCATTTCGACTGTGAGGTTAGTAACACCAAAAATAAAAATGCGGACTGCTCACAGGGCATGGAACAGCCTGTACAACTCGAGCTTTGCCTGAGAATAGCAGCTTTCGACTTCATTCAGACTGATAGACCTGAACCAGTTCGGATAGCATTTACCATCCTCACTGGACTGCGACAGAATGTATCTGACCACTGTAGAGACTCGTACGTCTCTAGTGTTGTATCCCATCGTTTCACCACATCCTACAGACTGTCCATCGTTGTGTACACTCCATCTGGTCATCGTTTACCTAGTCCGGTCCATCCTTCCTCACCCAGTCTTCTAGTCCTCGGTTAGTCCTGTCTGGTCTATTAGTCCTTTCATTCGGTCTTCATCAGTCGCTTTCATACCACTTACAAGTAGTTATCTTTACCCCTTTCATTCGTCGTCATCATTTATCACTACTGCTTGTCATCGCCTTTGCTTCATTTTATAGTTAGAGTTCGTGTTCCTTATCCCTGACAGTCCTGGGAAATGCCCAGACTATAAAGTCTTGTACCTTTGGTTTTCAAATACATCTTTCGACTTTGGAGGATCAAAGGATCCTCTCCATGCACGCACACACGCACGTACTCGTCGCTGTCATCATCTCTGCCATCTTCCATGCTGCTCTCCCCTCGGACTCACGTGTCCGGACTATTGTATCTATCATTGGACTACCATTCTCACTACTGGACTATTGCTCTCTTCTCTGGACACACATCCAGAATATCCTTCCTCCTGGACCATTCCCTTCTGGCACTTCACCTCTGTTACGACTTGACCTGGCCCTGTTTGTTTTCCCTTTATTTTCTTCCTTAGCTTAGTCTCAGTGGATCACCATCCACTTAGTCTCAGCGGATCACCATCCGCTTCGTCTGGCGCAACCCAGACTCGTCTCACACGGCACATCAGTAGCTATCTCGCGGACTGTATCTTACGTTTCATTTCCGACTAATGACCCCGCTGTCATTGTCGCTCCGGGTCGTTCCAACTGCTTCTCCGTTTCATGATAATCTTTGATTGACAGCTGCTTCTGATCGACACTGATCGACAGATCCACAGCGGATATGACTCGCTTTGACTCCCTCCGAGTCCCTCCGCTTCCCGAGTCATATCTCCCTTAGTCCCTCATTTCTCCGATAGTTCCATGGCATTCTGTGACCTTCTGGAGCTCGAGTATATAAACCTTAGTCTCTATGCTTGTAATCCCTAAGCTAGAGCTACTCAATCATATTCTTGAGATAACTCCTATGCTCGATCTCCCAAGACCAGGATAAGACTCGTCCTTTTCGGACTCCTCGTATCCTTCAACGCTGAGCGTGCTCTCTGTGAGCAGATTCCTCGCTTGAAGGCCTTCGTCGTACCATAGCGTCAAGAATGCTGGTACTCCTTAGTCCCAGAACTCCCCTTTTGAGTTTGCGCTCGACCCTACCCGGGCCAAGCGTAACAAAAGCTCTAGCTTACCACGTTGCGGCTACCATCGAGTAGGCCCTCCTCCTCAGCCCGACCGCCACCGATCTCCACCTTGTGGAGAGCCACAGACCAGCAAGCCGCTGAATCCTCAGCCTCAGAAACATTGGACTCAGAAGCCTCCACTGAAGGCTCTGATAACCCCAACCTTGACCTCGAGCTATGCTCCCCATCCGCGGAAGCAGAATCACAAGAACTCTCTAGACTACTGTCTCACCAGCTTTCAGTAGGAGCAGTTATCCCTCGTAGTCCCACCCCACCGTCACCAACACCGATCGCCCAAAGCGGTCATATCTTCCCAGCCACGGCACCACCCGCTCCCCCAGACTCCCGTTATGGGAACCAAGCCCACAGAAATCTGTCTCGGAGTCCCTGAGGACTTCGATGGAAACCTCACGAAAGCAAAGCCCTGGCTACGCTCGGTACAACTGTACCTATCCATCAACACAGAAATCTACAACGATGATGCTAGGTGGATTGCCTATGCACTCTCCTTCATGAAGAAAGGTATGGCATCTACTTGGGCTGATACCTTCAGAGAAACCAAGGTCTCAGGCAGAGGCTTCTCCCTTGGAAAGTGGTCCGATTTCATTGCCGACTTCGAAGGAGTTTCTCCCATTCAGAATTGGTTACCAACGCGCTCACTTGGCTTGCCACCAAGCGAATGATCCCAGGAAAGAAGGGCGAGTTCGCCCCCTCTTTGGCTAACTACACCGCCCAGTTTAGGTCCAAGGTATCCGTCACAGGAGTAACCGATGATTCAGTTCTCATCTCCTACTACTCTGCGGGTATACCCAGAGATCTGATGTTCGATGTTCTCCGAATGGAGAACCCCCCCACCAAAGTCGCCGACTGGTACAAGAAGGCGGCTCTCTTCAACTCTCACCACCGCCACGCCAGAGGAATCGCTCAGCAACACAAGAAACCCAGCATATCATACGTACCAACCTATACAAAGAGGGAAGACAAGGACCCTGACGCCATGGACGTCGATGCAGTCCGCCTCCCTCCCAAACTCACGGAAGCTGAGAGGCAGAAGTGTTTCAAGGAAGGCTGTTGCCTCCAATGCCGCCAGACTGGCCACATGGCAAAAGAGTGCAAGGCCTATGACTCGTCCAAGAACCCCAAGAAGACCCACAAAGTAAAGAAGGACAATGTCCCTGAGTTAGCTGACTGTGAGGATGATGACAAGGCCGAGTCAGTAGCTAGGATCTTCTTCTCCCGAAAGGATTTTTAGAACGGAGGACCCCATCAATGCGGACTCCTCCTAGGTGTGCCAATGTACTAGTATCTGAGACTCGCAAATCCATGCAGATCCCAGTCCAGCTCATTGTACCCATACACACCCTCAAAGCCATTGACACCCATACCCTGATCAACAGTGGCGCCGACATCTCTTGTATCGACTGGGACTTCGTGTGAAAGCACAAACTTCCCGTCACTCGTCTACCAAAACCCATCCCAGTTCGGAACATCGACCAATCTAGCAACTCCCACGGAGCCATCCGATTCACCTGTACCCTCTATGCCAATACCGGAGGGATCACTCAGAAGGTTCTCTTCCACGTCATGTCCTGCGGAAGCAAGAACATCATCCTCGGACTTCCCTGGCTCCGCTCCACTAACCCAAAAATCGACTGGTTCAAACAGACGATCGACATCCCTGAATCTTGCGACCAATCTAAGGTTCTCTTCCAGGAACACAACGTCGCTACCTCTGAATATAGTGATCGATTCAAGAGACCCAACTTCGACTGGACTCCCCCACGCCAAGTAAAGGTCAACTGTGTTGACCACGCCCGACTCTACGAATACCTCGATGAAGAATCGGAGAATGAGTTCTGCCAGAGAGCCCACAACCATTATCGCATAGGCCGGATCCAACGGTGTGGGTCGCGGTTCTACCCCTTAGGCTCTCCAGTCATCGCCAAGATCACCTCCGCCATGCAACTTGCACAAGCGGAGTTCAACAAGAAACCCGAGGTCACCCTCCCAGCGGAGTATGAGCAATTCTGAAAGGTGTTTGAAGAATGACCAATCGGACAACTCCCACTGGAACGGACTTATGACCACGAGATTAACCTTAAAGAAGGCTTCGAACCCAAGATTGGCAAGCTGTACCCGCTATCTCTGCAGGAATGCGATGCCACCGAAGCCTTCCTAGAAGAGAACCTCCAGTCTGGTGCCATCCGCCCCTTGAATTCCCCCCAAGCATCCCCATTCTTCTTCGTCCAAAAGAAAGAACTCGACTCCAATGGCAACCCGAAGCTTCGACCCTGCATGGACTACCACAAGCTTAATGACCAGACCATCCAGGACGCATACCCCCTGCCCCGGATTGACGACCTCATCAACAAAGTGCAAGACGCAAAGGTCTTCACCAAGTTCAACGTCCAATGGGGTTACAACAACGTCCGGATCAAAGAAGGACACCAATGGAAAGGTGCCTTCCTCACTTACAAGGGCCTCTTCGAACCCATGGTCATGTTTTTCGGCATGACCAACTCCCCAGCCACATTCCAACGCTTCATGAATGACTCGTTCCGGGATATGATCTCTGAGGGATGGCTCGTCATCTATATGGATGACCTCCTCATCTTTTCCCCAGACGAACAACTCCATACCGAATGGACTAAGAGAGTCCTTCAACGGATGGAGGAGCTTGACCTCCATCTTCGCTTATCCAAATGTTTCTTCACCACAGAACAAGTAGACTATCTCGGCATGATCCTGTCCCCCGGTAAGCTCGCCATGGACCCCGTCAAACTTGACAGAATCACCTCCTGGCCTGCTCCGACCTCAGTCAAAGAAGTCCGGTCTTTCCTTGGATTTGCCAACTACTACAGGCAGTTCATCCCGGACTACTCCACCATCACTCGCCCCCTCATTGACCTCACTAAGAAAACCCAACCCTGGCACTGGGACTCGTCGCAGGAAACCACATTCCTCTGTCTAAAGGAACTCTTCCTCTCAAAACCCGTGCTTCGCCTCCCTGACCCCGCAGCACCATTCGCCATCGCGACCGACGCCTCTGGCATGGCCACGGGTGGCATCCTGTTACAGACCGACGAGAATGGTGCCTGGCACCCCTGCTCATATCTATCCCAGTCATTCTCCCTGGCGGAACAGAACTACGATATCCACGACCGCGAACTCCTCGTGATTATCCGTGCCTTGAAGTCCTGGCGCCACCTCCTACATGGCTCCTCTACCCCAGTCCAGGTCTTCACTGACCACAAGAACCTCACCTACTTCCGCACCCCCCAGAACCTCAACCGTCACCAAGCCCGCTGGCTACTAGACCTCGCAGACTTCGACTACAAAATGATCCATGTCCCCGGATCTCTCCTCACAGGTCCCAACACCCTGTCCCGGCGTCCTGACTTCCTCACCCATGCGCTGGACAATACCCAGACAGTCCTCCTTCCAGACTCCATTTTTGTCCGCCTCATTGACTCCGCCCTCCAAGACCACATCAAGAATATGTCAAAAGACAACCCCTTGTTTCTTCAGACTCTCCAAGCCTTTGATGGCTCTATCCCTACTGCTTTTCGCTCCCACCTTAGCGACTGGCAACTCCATGAGGGTGTTCTGACCTACCAGGGTCGCATCTATATTTCCCTCATCACGGGACTATGTCAATCCATTCTCCAACGGTGTCATGACCATGAATCTGCCAGTCATCCTGGTTTCCTTAAAACTCGACAGCTTGTTGCCAGCGAATTCTGGTGGCCTGGTTTGGCCCAGTACGTTCACAAGTATGTCGAGGGCTGTGCCCTTTGCCAACAGCATAAGGTCAACACCCACCCTGTTACGAGTTGACCTGGCCCCATTTGTTTCTTTCCTTTATTTTTACTTAGCTTAGCCTCGATGGATCGCTATCCATCTCGTCTGGCGTCACCCAGACTACTCTCGTGCAGCATGTAGGTCGATACT